>KK122182.1:1084276-1131610 GCA_000611955.2 Stegodyphus mimosarum
GTGGTGGCCACACAAAATACTGATTCTGATCTCTTGTTCTTGTTTGTTTGCTTTGAACATTTAATCATTTATTTGTACCACTACCACTCAACTGTGTATTAAATTGCATTCAATTATGACGATTCCTTCTTGGTGTTGCAATTTTCACAAACGTGAGTGTATTTTACCAGTGTCTGTACATCGAAGATTTCATGCTTGAGTTTATTGTTTTATCTAACGAAATCTAATGCCAAATCTAATACTGGTAATAGGATATTGTTAAATATTTCATAATATGGAGTAAATTCGTCACAACTCTTTTTTCACAGTTTGCAATTTGTGTATCTCCATCTTAGTTATGCTAAGAATGCAGGTATGATTTCCTTCTTGCAGTTCATCATCTTCAGAATTTGTCAGTAAAGTTCCACTGCAGTGAACTTCTCTGTAAAACGAGCGTTTACTGTCATTTTTTTTTAACTTTCTGCTTAACGCAAATGATCTACCTTCGAATATTAGCTTTGGATGACCATGTTTGGCTTCATGGAATTCGTGATGCAAGCAGAAATGACCGAGAAGAAATCATTAGAATTTTAGGAATATCATTATAGATTTAAAGGAAAGTACTAGTTTTACTTTACTCTGATGAAATACTGTCATCGTGAATACTACAGTCGTCGTGAATAATTCAAGAAAAGATGCTGAATTGCTAGAAGAATAATTAATATTAGAGCAGACTGCTCTGGTAAGTCTGTCAACACTAAAACTAACGTAACTTTTTTACACCGATAAAAACAACTACGAATCCGTCAAATTGACAGTACTGATAGTTCTAGCGTTAAAATTGTGAGTGTTTTCAAATTCATCTTTTTTTTAAAGAAAATACGTGGTGTTAAAATGTTTTAAAAACTGAGTAATCAGTTTTGATACTAAGCTATGTTAGGAAATAATAGGAAATAAAAAACAGACATAGGAAAATTAGGGAAAAAAATTTTGTTGCAATTCTAAGTAAGTATTGCATTATTTAACTTATTAAAATGACAGTAATACTAATATTTTTTCTCAGATTTCTTTCTAAAACATTAAAGAACTTGAGGTACATTCTGAGTGTAATAGCAGATTGGTGTTGAATTAAACATGAGTCTCTCGAATGTTACTGATATACAGAAATATTGGAATAACGTTTATTTAATGCATTTTATACTAATTTATGAACACTTTTCAAAACCTGACAAGCATGTTATGACATTTGTTATTAATTATATTTCAATTTAATCTCTGTTAGTCAAGGAAATGAAGACCGATGCTATCTAGGATAAAATATAAAATCATATTTATTTTGGGATGTTAATCAATAGTAACATAAATTTCGAGAATTTATGTGTATCATTTTATGCCTCTTTTCGTAACTCACTGAGTTTAATGCTAATTAAGTAGAGCGGCTTGTAGCGGAGATAAATAATGTGTGATTCCGCACATCATTTATTAATTATAATAACGACACAGTATGTAAAAATAACATTTTTTGTTTTTACCCATGTTATATTGTAATATTTTAAAAAGGTGTGTATATTATTTTTAAGTCGTCAGTCCGCTAAACTTTCTGTTATGTCTTAAAAAATAAATTACAAAACATACTCCGCACAAAAGGACAATATTGTACAGAATTGTACGATCTTTTGAATTAGTTCGAGTTCTGTTGTACAAACCTTTTTACAATATACATACTTTTTCGTTTTTCTTTTTTTTATGTTAAGATGAATATATTTAAAATAACACAGTAATAGGAAATTCAGTGTGAATTTCGAAGTTAAATTATGCATTTATAATTCCTAAACCGGATTATTTCTTATTTGAAAATTTTCCTTTTTTGTGGTTAGTTTATAGTAGTCAGATTATTTTAGATATGAAGTATATGGTAGTGCATCTATTTGAAGTTTTTTTGGAAATGGTCTTTTACAGTGTCTAATATGGAAATGTTTCCAAAACTCAACATTTTAATTTTGAAAAAGATGAAATTAAACTAAACTAATTTTACAGCGTGAAAATTATGATAAAATGTTGTCAATGGCTAGGATTTTGGGGAGACAATAAGAAGTTGCCTTGTGGCATATCTCGAAAACGTGTAAAACGAGATTAAAAACAAAATAATACAAAATAAAATGTTCATGCAATATTGATTTCGTGCAGAATCGTATCCCAACAAGAAAAATCACGATATAAAGTGTTATGCCTTTGAAAACACTGATAGTACATTCTCTTATTTATAGAAAAAAAATGTAAAAACTCAAACCCTGCTATAAATGAAATGAGGGTTTATATCCCGATTGGGCTCAACTGGAAATAAAATTACTGAATCCTCACTTCTAAGGCTCATTCCGGTACAAAACTGTTAAGGCTGTTTTGGGAATGAGCTCAATCGGCATTAAGGCGTAAAAATGAAGGAGGTGATTAATAAATTATTCAACGAAAAGAAGTGCGGGATTATTTCATTATTAGAGTGTATAAAATGGGCTCTCCCTTGCAAAATCTTTAATTATTGCGGGATAATGTATTTGTAACTAACAAGTTAGTTGTTTAATTTGCACCTTTTCTGTCAGTCACGCAGTTGGCTATCTCCAGATGGTTATGTAGATTTTGCGAGACGAGCGTATGATGTTTGAACCTGTCTGCAGAACATCAGCAAGTCTGGGCCTAGGTGTGGAGGAGCAGGCTGGAGGATGGAGCCACGAGAAAGCTACTATATTAGCTGGTGATTATTGATGTTTGTGTCCTAGGCAGTGAAGCTGATTCCATTCCTGTCCAACACGAAAATCTACAGTTGGAAGCTTAGCACATTAAAATTAGAATTGTGATTTCTCTTAAAGTAAAAATAACTTGTGAGTTTTTGCTTAGACAAGTGGACTTAATCTGTATCTTTGTATTAATTCTCAAGCAGAGATTCATTAAAGTTTTAGTTTAAATGTTACTAAGTTCTTATCTGCATGAAACTAGAAATATCCCTTCCATCTCGATAACTCGGGAAAGAAATCAATGGTACCTAATAATTAGAATCCACAGAGCTAGCTGTAGTGGTTACAATAACCCAACACTCTCAAATCTAACAATAAGGTGACATAATTGTAATTCCTTTTTTAAATAAATAAATATAAAATATTACTGATAGAAAAATTAAAATAAAAACATATGGGAATATGTATTGGGGCAAAATGAGTTAGTGGAAAGTAGTTGGTAGATTCGTGAAGAATTTTTCTTGAAGGATAACCGTTTGTCTACTAGCAAGTGGGATGGTAAATTTCGTTATTGTTTCTTAGTCCCATGCAACTGTCACACTCATAAGGCTACCCTATTTTGAGGAGTGCTTTCAAAACGAGTTCTTCCCATAAATATGAAAAACTTGTAATCTTAATGAATCAATCTATAGAAACTATTTGCTTTTACATGCCAATTGCCACTGAGCATTACAAGTTTCAATATTATCACCTCTTAGTGCAACTAGTAACTTTTCGGTTTTGAAATTTTTAAAATAGTATATGGCATATAAAAAATATTTTCTGACAATAAAAATTGACCTAAAGTTTAAAGTGCTCACCTTCTCTGCAGTTTTAAAATTATTATGTAAATATAAATTGTGTTTTTGTAATGGTGAAAAGCAAGTTCCATAAAATAAGACTAATATGAGGAATTAAATAAATTCCCATTTATTTTACAGCTGATACAATATCATATATCTCCGAATTTTGCAACACAATAAATGTAGCACATTAAAATAATATTGCTTTATATACACGAGACTAGATTATAATGAACAAAACCACTTTTGTTATTTTTTCCACAAACAGCGATGTATGCTATTAACAAAAGACCTCTGCATTTCGTGCAGAAATATTAATGTCAGGTTCAAACACAACTATCATATGTAGTATAATTACTTTGTAATCGGTAAAGTGCGTATTGCACCAGTCTACTTGCCTTCTTTTTGGAGTAAAAACATAATATTACAGGAAAATATTTTCATCATTTAACACTATTTAAATCGAAACAAAATTTTACAATCAATGTACATACAGCAAAGAATGATTTTTGTTCATTTGAAACATCGTTAATTGGCAAACTTTGAAACTTAGGTTAAAATATTTACAAGTCTAGCTGCAAAGAAATATAAACATTAACATTTTCAAACTTCGATTTCTTTTAGTTCTGTATATGTATGTACAAGGAATATTTGTTGCGTTATATTAATTGAACAAATCTCAATTTGATTTAATACATACAAATTAACATTAAATTTAAAACATTCTTTTACTTATCCTTTATGCTTCCATCTAACAGCAATACAAGAATAGTTTAATATTTGTCAACACTTATAATAGCTGGTAATTCGGAAAACAATAAATCAATAGTACAATACCTGAAGGAATTTTCACATCAGCTTATATGCTTGATTGTGGAGTTCTGTCTCACATTTCTAGAACTTTTGTTTATCAAAGTACTATAAACTTGTTATAGCACATGTTTTAAGCACATGTTTGTTTTTTCAAAGGTGTGTAATTGAAATGTCCTGCTTTGTGAAAATATTACATTGAATGTGAAATATTAAAACTTTCTTTCGAAGTTTAAAAAAAAATTCTTTTCAACAACACTTGATTTTCATACATGATAAATTCTTTTTGACTAAGCGTAATACTAAAATTTTTATTAATATATCTAATAATAATTTAGCTTTTGTTTGATAAAGCTATAGAAATAATTTTGTTTACTTCTGTTCCTCTAGATCAAGATTTCTCCATAGCCTAATTAGCTTTCCTCCCCTCCCGTCCTCCGAAAGGATTTATTAATTTCTTAGAAATTACTTCATTAAGAGATATGATTACCTATGCCTATTCCAAATTAAGTATAAAATGTTTGGTGAAGAAATAAATGATTCTTCTTCTCTTCATGAATTTACAATTTCACCCTTATCTATCAAGGAAAGCGCAATTTAGTATGATACTGTTACGTCAATATAGTTTTTCATAAGCATATGCTATCCTGAGTTAGGTACTCTTTTCCATTGACTTGCTACATCATTTCCTCCAATTACCGAGTAGCCATCTTTTCCCCGTAGTATTTTTTTTAATTACGATAAAAAAACCACACCATTCTATAACCATTCATCATTGGTATTGAAAATAAAAATTATGTAACCTCGATCTGTGACCATACTGGACTTATTTAATTTATGTTTTAACACTAGTTATAAGTGGCAACATATGCTAAATTATCACAATTAACACAGTGTTAATGTAGCGGAACATATATGTGGTAGAAATTGCACTTAAATTTGGCCAGCTAAAAACTAAGTACATTCTTTTAGTAATTTAAATATAGTAACTTCGTTTCCTTTAACAGATGTGTTTCCTTGAGCACCCTGAGAGAATAATTCGGATAATTGCCTTTATCGTTATCGAATGTGATTTTAAAAAAAAATTTTTAAAGCTAGTTTTAAATCAGTAGTGATTCAAAATTTCTAGATGGTAGTTGTCTTATTTAAATTTTAACAATGCCTATCATCCATAACGTTATTCCAGCTGTTTGGAGAAACGTCTTTAATTAAATTAGCTTGATCTTGTTCTCCATCACTCTCAGCGTTCTCAACTTCTCTGAGTTGAGCCAGTCTGGCTTGCTGCATTTCTATATGTTGTTTTCTGTGCTTTATTCGTCGATTTTGGAACCACACTTTTACTTGAGCTTCTGTGAGGTTCAATGTTGATGCCAAGTACAGTCTTTCTGGCCCTACCATGTATTGCTGACGTTCAAATTCCGATTCAAGGCGTTCAAGTTGTTCGGGAGTGAAAATCGTTCTAATTCGTTTCATTTTGCCGCTGTGAGAAATGGGCTTCTGGCTGTTCGTACAGCCTAAGTTCGTAGATTTTTCAGGAGGACTGGGTGGCACATTGTTCGTACTGGATGGCAAGAGGAATCTGCTTTCGGCATCTGCAGTAGTATTCGCTGCTGAATGGTATAATCTAGACCTGTTTTCTACAAATAATGAAAAAAAATTAGGTTAGAAACTAAAGAAAATATTAAACTCAAACTTGTTCTTGCAAATTCCTGTTAACATCATTGGTATTAAAAATATATATTATTTCAGTTACATCAAAAGAGAGACTTAATCTCAATATACGACTCTTTCTGGTGAGAATGCAATGTAAAAGTAAAAGCCTTATATGTTATTCATGACAGTGAACTCAGTAAGTCATTATGTCATTACATAAAAATTCCCTCATTTTAGCAAGCTCATACTGGACTCCTTTAATATGTATACACGCAGATAGATAGATAGGTAGATAGATAATATATATAGAGATACAGATAGATATATAGGAAGATAAATATGTATATATACATATAAAAATATGAGTTCAAAAGGAATAGATATTATGATTATCCTATCTGAGGAACTAGTTGTTGGGCAAATTTATGATGTCGTAATATTAAATGTGAAAATTAATTGTAGTTAAAGTTGGAAATCTAAACTTTTTGAAAGGAAAATTAAAATCTATAAAGTTTTTAGTGTACAGAAACAAAAAAAAAGATTATATGGGAATATATGGGAAAAGAGGTTCTGTTATTCAATGACTGACCTTCTCTTGACAAAGTAAAAGTAAAAAAATGATAACACAGCTTTTTTTATGTGTATTTTTATTTTCACTTTATTTGTTCTTGTTTAAAAGTTGCTTTTGCCATTTTTTTTCACTGGGATTATAAAAATCAAAATTCCATTTTGATTTTTATAATCCCAGTGAAAATATATAATTATTTTTATTTTTATAATTTCATTTATCAAAATTTCATTTTGATTTTTATAATTTTTATAATTTTAACATTTGCAATGCCATTTCTTTATTTTTTTGCTCAATTTCTTTTGCCTGTTTAGTTACAATCATTACTTTACATTATACACACACACGCACACACACACACACACACACACCGTATTCATTAAAGACTTTATGAGACCTTTATCTTTCTCAACAGTCAGCCGTAGGCATATACTTCCAGGTACAAAAAATGCTTTAAAAAATAATATATTCATCTTATTGCATTTTTAAGTCTAAAAAATAAATTTTGCAAAAACGGCAAGTCCTTTATGTGTATAATGTATTACACTTATGTTTAGTAAAGGTTTATCCTCATTAAAAAAAAATTTGACTACCGAATAGCAAAAATTGGCCGAGATATTTAATTACCAATGAAACATCTCCGTTTCATTCAGAAATCTCCTGAAATTTTTTGTAATGTTTGACTGAATACTAAATTTTGATTTATTCCTTAGAAAACATATACTATAAAAGAGGATCACCTGTAAATTTTAAACTGCTTTCGTAAAACGCATAGACAACTTAAAGTAAGCTTTTAGAAATTTTATCTCTTAAAATACTTGAAAAAGCAAAAAATCTAAAGCACGGAAGATGGATCGTAAAGCAACATAAAATAACGAATCAACTATCTATAACATAACAACATTTTTAAAAATTTTTAATTTTGTTTTTTTAAATGAAAATTTACTAAAACCCATTTTCAGAAATTAGGATACGTGAAGCTTAAGTTAGATTATTTTGTTACAACAAAATAATAGACAGCTACCTGCCTAGAGGATTTTGTGCTTGCTTTATTTGATTTTAATATTGCAAAGCACACGAAATTGTCAGCATAAGGGAAGGAACACCTTTGTGGATGCTTTTCTAAGCAAATGTGGCTTGCATTTACGTTACACATGGGCTGAAACTAGGAAGATAGCCATGGAAAGTGATGTGACAATTCTACGAATGGCAGATCCGCACAAATGGAATTTCTGTAGATCACCCCTAGGGAAACATAAATCTTTCCAGCAAGTACAGCCAATCATGGATAACAAGTGACACTTCCGTACAACCTGTCAAAAGCAATCAATCAGCCTATGATTACTGACAGGTTTTCTTAGCGTCCATTTCTACTCTCAATGGTTCTTCTTAATATTCTTCGTGTATTACTAGATTTTTATACCTTGTTCTTAGAGCATTTAGGTAAAATGAATTTCACCTTAATTGAAACATCTACACGTGCGCAAACGGCAACCACTAACGATATCGGTCATTTTGCGTTAAGGCAAATTCTAACGTGGCAACGTAGAGATGTGTTAAAAGCGTTATGTTTTGCTCTTGTGGAAGAAAGCGATATATTCTGCACCTGCGATAAGAGCGATGTATTTTGCTTCTGTGAAGTTTCTTTTGCGCCTGCGGAAAACATGTCTTACTCATCATAAAAAAAATTAAATTTTTATTTTTATTTCATCAATGGCAAAAAAAAATCCCTTAATAATTTATAGATAAGCATTATTTTGCGGACAGTCTCTAAAGCTTACTACATAAAGTTCGAGAAGAAATTACAGATGTTTGCAAGAGAGTTTAAAGGGGTCAGATACCTTTAAGTCGATCATAAAATCGATAATGTTTTTTCTTTTATATTAAAATTTGATTTCTTATAAGCAAAACTTATGTAAAACAAGCCGCATTAAAACCTCGGTCTAAAACCAAAGTTATGGTTAAAAGAAAAAAAAAAAGGTTCTAAGTTTTTTGCCACTTATAGAGCCAGACAATTAATTAATATATGCATTTCAGCAAATGCCTCATATTAAATTCCTTGAACTATGTGTATAAAATGCTTCTGTATGCAGTTTCATACAACTATACAATTACACGTGATAAGAAAAGTTAACTTATTAGCATATGTGTTGATATACATTTTAGTTTATATGTCTATATATTTAAAATAGAAAGAATTACAGGATTAAGCTTCCAGGATTTCTAGGTAATTCCATTTTACAATTAAGATCCCACAAAAATGGAATTTTCCCGATTGCGAGCATGATTTCTTTGAACTGGCTGATTAGAATTTCAAGAAATTTTGACAGACGGTGTTAAGCACAGTACGAAATGGTCAATTATTGTGCATCTGACCTAAAGCCTTTTAGAATTATAATAAAATTTGAAATAATCTAAAAATTTCGACTTCTCACTTATCATCGTTTCAATTAAATTTATGATAATTGTGTATGCAATTCTATTTAAATATGCATACTTACAAACATTAGTTTATCAAAAGTACATTTTTATATACGTCACTCTTTGAAATATTAATCATTCTTTACATGTTAGCATGTACATAATATAAGCACATTGTTAAAATCTATATTTGTGCAGTTCAGCAACTTAAAATTTTGGAAAGCAAATTAATAATCAAAGTCCCTATTCCAGGTTATCGAAAGATAAGAAGATGAGGTTTTGAGTGAAAGTGCCACTAAACTAAGCAAATTATTATTATCCCTCTAGCAATGAAGGTTTCTTCTGAGGAAGTAGCTCTGCTTTTCGATTTGGGCGCAAGTGGCGTGTGAAGAAATGTCACTAAACCCCATGAAGGGTGCTTTTTCGAATCCAACATGTATTACCAATGTTCAGCAGTCTTCCAGGGTCAGCATTACAGCCGCATAGTCTGCACTAAGGCGGCGGAATTTAGAGGCATCAAAAATTTTTAGAATTTAGGCAGGCATTGGCCGGCATAATTTATAACGGGCGACAAAATGTCTAGCTCCGGCTCTGCTTGACCACTCGGCCACTGGTAGACACCTAGTGGAAAGCATGTTATAGTAGAGGACTTTCTAATTGGGATGCGTAAAAATGCATTGTTAAGACTTTTATGCTGTATACGGGGGCAGATATTAATTTGAACGATTATAAGAGGGGATTAAGGATGTGAGTATTACTGCAAATTAAGTAAAAGTGTAATAATTGAGGGTATTATATGCGTACATTTACAGCAGTAATTAGAACATAATTAATTGAATACAGCATAACCCCTGAAAATCATTGAACTCTTGATTTGTGGGCAGGTGACACGTAATCCTTTCAGCATCCCCTTCCACTATCTTTCGTCCGAACCTATATAAATTTCTAACAATTCCTATTAAGCGTGTCATGCGATTTGGGCGCATTCTTCCCGCTCATAGTTTTTCCACCGACCGGGTTTTTTTTTTTTTTTTTTTTTACCAGTTTGTTCGATCCCCAAATACACGACCCTGAAGGGGCGTTAACAGTAGTCATTCTACCAAGTGCTCTTTAGTTCCGACTATAACAGGCGCCTTATCACTTCTTTGGCGACAGTCTTTGACAGTAATAAGGGGAAAATGAGAAAGGAAGAATATTTAAGAGTAAAGTTGGAGAAAAAATTTGAGGAAATGAAGCAAAAATATTTGATTGCTAGCAAAACGAGATACACAGACTTTTGCATTCACATTTCGGTAAAATAAGAATTTTGATTACACTAATGATTTTGTCATCCAAAAAATGAGAAAAGAACAATACTATATATGCCCTATTTAAAGTAATTAAAATAATTTCAATATTTAATTAAATGAATGCGCAATGGGTCAAACTTTTTTAACACATTTGTAAGCATTTAACACGATTTAATACATTAATTCCTACAAGTGCATAACACGAAAAAAAAAAGCGGAGATTTTAAACAATTAAAACCATTTTCATATCTTTTTCTTTCGAATACTGATATAATCCTGCACTCTTAAAACCTTTGAGAGATATTCTAAAAGGCGAACCAAGCGTATCTCTTCAAGGAAGTGGAGGACTATCTAAGGAAAACCAGCTTACTTTTATATTGCGCAGGGGGAGTAAACCGGAGAATCCTAAATAAATAGAATAATCCATTTCAGTTGCTAGGTAATGAATCAAGGATGAACTAAAAAAGCAGACAATGGCAGAGATCAAATTCGCAAATATTTTTTCGGTTGAAACTTGACCCAGTTAGTGTGATATATTTATCTGAGAAAAAACTTGATGTGAACCTGGAATAAAAGAAAATATTTAGCTTTCTTTAAGCAATAGTGAACTTATCAAAATTTGTTCACGATTTAACATTAACGTCCACTGAAAAAGAAATGAAGCTATCAGAATGACTTTATAAATTTTTATTAAAAGAAACAAAATTATTTACTAGAAACTTAAGGAATATTTTATCGATTTCTAATAAAATTTATAATTCCTATATGGGTACAATTTTTTAGACGTATTTTATTTCGCTTATTTTTAATGTCAACATGGGGATTTTAAGCTTTACAACTGACTAAGATCACAAAAGTGCACTTTCCAGTTAAGAAATGATGAGGCAACCTTTAAGACCGCAACAGCCGTCTAGACTAGGAAGTAAACGAACTGTGAATATTTATTTTTGTCAACCGATTTAACCTACCACATTGGCGACGAAATTTGATCCCGCGAGCTTCATGTGCTATAGTAACCCTACCGATGACACGGATAATAACACGACCCCTCATAGCTGACGTATGCTGAGGCCTTTGAGAAGGGCAATTTGTCAAAACTCTTGATATTGGAGTCAAGTGTTTTGACAAGCTATAGCCACTATTCTCCTCTATAAGCTACCGTATCGCTACTAAATGCTCTGAAATCTGAAATGATAGGTTTCGTTTTTGTGACAATATATATTCTCTGAGCGACATCAGTGATTTTATTGGGTGGCTGTGATCTGAAAGCTTTATTTATTATCAGAGTGAAGCGAATATATTTGACAACGGTAAAAAATAGTCTTAAATTTATTACGTATCATTTTACCTTATTTAAGTAAATATCTTAAGCAAACATTTAAGAGTACTTTGGCTAAAATTATTGAGATAATAAAAAAATTTAATATCCATGTAATTCCCTTTGAGACATATTTTTAGCGCTTATCGCCCTCACACTTGTTAAAACAACTCCTAAATGATACACTGTGTTCACCAATGGCCAAGCAGATAACAGGAGTATGGTTCCTACGAGCCAGTTCCCTTTAAAAAGACTCCTCGAAAAACATCCTTTCAAAAGCAAGTAGCGCTCTCTGAAGGCTATAGACTCGCTGCTGAAGGCTATTAGACTAAAGTCACATTTTTTATTACAATAAAGCAGTCTAGGCCACTTATCTTAACGGCCTTAAATGCTTTTGTAGGGAATGCTCCAATAAAACTTGATATGTGTTTACGTAACACACGGCAACAGATCGGAGAAGAACAAAAAATTCCTTTTTTAACAGAAAATGAGGATAATTGAACAGTGTTTTAGTAAAATAACTAAAATAAGACAAGCGCAATAAAGTATCAACCGAAGGGGTGAAATTTTAAAGAAACTGACATAATGTATAAAACTGAGGTCAGTAATGAAAAAGTAGGATTCAAATAAAAGAAAAATTAGACAATTTATTTTAAAATTTTTAACAGTACCTTCATCTTCTAAAACGTAATAGGAAATTAAATGGAAGGAGGAAAATTTAAAACATTAACTGCCACTGAAAGAAAAATAACATTATTTTTTAATTACTATTTTAATAAAATTCAAAAGATTAATTGTAATTTTCTTGGATTATTTTGAGTATAAAAAATAATTTCATCTATCCATAGTAAAATGTCGTCTCAAGTAAAATAAAATACTTTTAATCTTGTGCGCGTGCAGATCTGACTAACGTTTAATTACCCTCTCAAGTAGATTGAACAGGCTAGTAACTGTAAAATTAGGGGCTTCGTGAATAAGTCTGTCGAGCAGTGATTTCTCTGAGGTTTTATTCCAAACAAATAAACGAACTCGCTACACGGAATTTTCGTGATGGGACAGGTATAAGCGTCAACGCTTTTCAGAAAATTCTCCAGGAAACCATACCTTCAATTCCTATCAGTAATCAAACATTTTACTTCTAAAAATTGATTCATTTTAACGTCAGTAATTAAACTGAGCCCTGATTTTCGAATCGAATGAATTATTAAACACATAGTTTAAAAAAATGACATTGAAACATGGTAAATTCATAACATGACTATCCAGATAGCATCTCTTAGCTGCGCTTTAATATTATTGTGGTTCTAAAGATCAAATATGTGATCTAAAATTCTTCTTCATCGCATTTTTAACTGTATCTTTTTTATATACATGCATAAACGTATTTAACCTGTCCTTTCTTTCATTAAATTCATTACCAATGCAAGAAATCATGGAAGGAAATTTCGAATAAAATTTTTTATTTGATAAATTTTAGGTCATTCTAAATAAACTCTATTTCTAATCAAAATCTGATTCACTCTGTACTACCTTCAAAGAAGGTACAGAGTGAATCAGATATTAGCAAAATTGCATTTACCAGTTTGAAAAACAATTTTTAAATCAAAATTAATCTTAAAAGAATTCTTAATTCCATAAAAACACTTCACGTCTACAGGCATAGTAATCTAGAAGTAGCAAGTGACACACAAGCCTCAGAAAAGATGTTGAGAGAAGATGCAAAATTTAAGTAATGTGAATTAAATATAAATGTGAAAATTATATCAATAATACATGGAAGGCATAATTTTTGTCTTCAGATGACACAGCTTTATATGCCGGTTACATTTTTATAGATTTTTTAAATCTTTTTTCATTGAGAACCATAATATGCAGATGGAACTAATTAATGGAGATTAAGCTAGTAAAAAAAAAATCAGTAACTCTCAGAATCGAGGTTCTAGAAATAAGTTTCTGTTAATCACAAAGTATCACAATAATAATGAAATATAGTGTCGGATAAGAATACTTCTGGGTACTTCTGGACAAGAGTACGTCTGGGTTGCTCAATCTGCTATACAGCATCTAAGATTTATAAAACAATCAACTGAAAAAAGACAGTACTAGCATATCAAGGAATCCTGATTACCGTCTAGGCCCACAAAGCCCAAGCCTTGAATTCCGGGCTCTAATAAACCAACAAATCATCCTATGACTCCTCGCATCCCTATTTTTCTGTCGTGAAAATAAAAAACTTGTGCATTCATGATTGCCTGAAAGGAGGCTTTGGGCCCCTTATCCAGCATTATATCATACATTAAAGATATGAAAGTAGACTGTTTTATTCTTCTCAGAAACATGCGATATTTGAAATTCGGTATCTTGTATTAAAGGTTAAAAAAATAAAAGCTGCAGACATTTAAATGATTGTTATGTTGCATATTTAATACATTGGTTATAGTGCTTTCGATATTAAAAATCAGTAAAAAATTACAATTAATCAACCCAATAATAAATTCACTCTACTGCATTTTAAGAAATTAACTAAATATGCATTTAATTTAAAGTTCTAATTCAAAATTAATCTGGAAAAAATTTTAAACAAAAACATTTCTCAAGTATTTTGCAAATTAAGAAAAGGGTGCATCTTATCTGTGATTATGGTAAAACTTTATATTGGCATGTTATCATTAAAAATAACATATTTAATTACCTTTCGCATTAAAGAAACTGTTTCTGTTTTTATCAGGGCTTAAATTCAGCCGGAACCTACCGAAGCCCGGCTCCAGTACTTCTTATATTTTGAGGGAAATTGGGATTCTAGCAAGACCCCAAATAAGATGAGCTCTTGTACTTTTCATTATTTATTAATTTTGTATTTCTTTAGATTTTATTCAATTTTAATTATTAACTATTCGTAATTTCATGTTATTTATTTTTTCACTTTTCTTGACGATCTCTTTTTGGGTTTCGTCACTGCTAATTTTAGCAATTAAACTCTGCTTTTTATTACCCCTCAAGTCTATGAGTTCCTCTTTTGAATTTGAAAATTCACAAATAAAATTTTCTAGCCTAAGTTCTCTAATATTTTAGTTTGTTCAAATAGCAACAAATATTAAAACATAGGAGTTGAATCTCAGATATCAACTGTAACAGTATTACAAATTTAACTGAGAAATGACCATGTTATCTTGTAAATGTTCAAACATTCTGTGATTTTATATAATATTAACAGAGTGAAACATTCATTATTCACGTAATATCCAATAACAGAGATAAATATTACTGAAGTGAATCTTTTATAATTTGAACTTGAAGTAGCACTTTGCGAAAGTGCTCTGTTAAATAAAAAAACAAGTTAATGTTCAGGATTTACAATATAATGCATAAGATACAAAGCTAGTAGCAAAAGCTGACTTATTTATTTTTCATGCATATCTCGTTTAGAACAATTATCCTAGTTATCAACGTGTCGTCCCAAAAGCAAACTGTGCAATGCAAATCAACTCAATTATCAATGCAAGTTCACTCTCAACAAATTTTGAAATAATAGAATATTTTAATAAAACTTAGATTTGGAGGAAGGTCATAGTTATTAAATAAAAATATCTTTTTAATCTCAATAAATTTTAGGGAAACAGCGAGCATATGATTTCTTTCATGTAACTTGTGTTATAAAACAATAATTGAAATAAGATAAAATTCATTTAATTAATAACACTAGAACGAGGATAATAATTTATTTAATATTCTTAAGCTGCAAAAATAAGAGTTAATTCTCATTTAATAATGTAAGTTAAACATAAAACATGAGCTTCCATTACTTGCGAGAGCATAAAATATTCCAGAGAACTAGTTTCTTGTCACTAGTTTCTTTTCCTTTCCATTAATTTTATTCTCAATGAAAAGGAGCTTCAAAAATTTGAAACAGCCAATTTTCCCGCCACTTCGTCCACAGTACGGTAAATATAACCATGGAAAAGGGGAGTAAAGATCGGTAAAAAATATACGAAATTTTAAGCCTAATAAAAACTATGTCGTCATACATAGTTTCATTAAATTTTGTTTTCGTATTTGTTCATGTACACAATTTGGTAAACATACATTGAGTTAAAATGAAATGATTCAGTATCAGTTACGACTAAAGACACCATATTTTTTTTCCACCAAGCTTCAGCATCGTGGTCTATTTTGAAATCTGTCATAATAAGGCATTTTACCCTTAAAATTTCACCATATTTTTTACCGAGCTTTACTCCTCTTTTCCATGGTTATAGTTACTGTGCTATGAACGAAGTGGCGAGAAAATAACCTTAGAAATAGACTACAATAAAACTGTTCTTAAGACATACTCAATGAAATCATTGCCGTTGCCAGCCGATATATTTTCATCAGTGAAATTAAAATGGTAAGATTTACGACATCCCTTCAGCGTGTATGAGTATTACTTACCTGAACCGGAAGAAAGTGGAATAAAATTTTAACAAGGTAATTATTTGGGGCCTCAGAGCTCTCAAACCGACAAAATCCATTGTACCATACTCATATTTTTATTAAAAAATAGCATATACAGGTACCCGCACATTAGAGAGGGACTTGTTATTTACATAATTCATTCTTAATATAAGACTGGTATATTTTTTCTTAAGCGTTAATTCTCAAACGTTAATTATTTGGGGCCTCAGAGCTCTCAAACCGACAAAATCCATTGTCACATACTCATGTTTTTATTAAAAAATAGCATATACAGGTACCCGCACATTAGAAAAAGACTTGTTATTTACATAAATCATTCTTAATGTAAGACTGGTATATTTTTCCTTAAGCGTTAATTCTTAAAAGTTAATCTCTTTTCGTACATTTTTACGTGAAGGGGTAAAATTAATGAAGCAAGACGATCTTTATATTTGATTGAAATATCTCTGTCTTTAAGAGCCTAATTTCACTAGTCAAATGTTTTAAAGTAGTATGATTAATATAAATGAGTTAAAAAATTCTTTGCAAACAAGGAATATCTTTAAAATATTCTTTAAAGTATAAAGGAAATCTATTGGACTGCTGTTTCGTTAAAAAAAAAAAAAAGGGAACTGAGCTTTTTCAATAATTTTTTACCCAGTTTTTAAGACTTTTTACTGAAAATTCCGATTTTTTGCAAATTTTGCAACACATTTAACTCTTCTGTGTAAACTAAACATGGAAAAGTAACCCCACAAATATACATAGTTATGCTTCTGTAACTTATAATCTATAGTCTATAATTTTGCTTTTCTCTCTATTTGTTTCTTTCATATATATATATAGGATCACAAATTTTTATTTTAAAACAAATTATCCCAATATCATTTCCATTTCCGCCAAAATTAATACTTACGTATACAATATTTTTTTGTTAATCTTTCCTTCCTAAATCACAACTATGTATGCAAATAATTCTTTTTTTCATAATGTACGCTACTTAAACATTAGTTTTGTTGCTTCGAATCTGTTTGCCCATTCTCACTAAAGCAGAACAAAAAACAGTAAAGGGAAATATTTTTAATTATGTTCTTATGCTCTTCGTACACTGCTTTCAAAATTTAAAAAAATATAGCGACGTAATAATTATTTTACAAACGTTTTTAATGCACACTTCCTTGTAATGAATTATTTAACCAACTGCATTAAGTTTCAATAAAATTCAATAAAGATATCTTCTAATATGAACATCTTAAAATACTTTCATTGAATGCTCTAAAATAATTATAGCTCTTGTTTTTAACTTTAAAATTTCTCACTCAAAAATAAGCAGCATAATATTCTAACTCAGTTATACTAAAACTAATATTTGATGATTAATTACTTTCGGAAAATATATAAATTTGACAAGCTTTTCACAGAACACTGAAACTTTGGACGGCATTTTTGAAAGTTAAATTTCCACAAGCTGTTAATCAATTTTAGCGTTGTTAAATTTTTCACACTTTGCTTTCACACTCATGTTCAATTACAGTAGTCGATTAAATTTTGAGATTAGAGGAAATCATTAATATAATTATGCATTAACGTTTATTATGCATTAACGACAGTATTACACGTTTTAGTACCATGACAAAAAATCACCTGCATTAATTGTTCAGAACACTTATGTATTCAACATGAGTAGCAATTAGGGTACATTAGAAAAACAACACATTGCATTTCATGAAATTGATATATCTTTTTCATGGCTTTATAAAAATACAATAAATTGAAGAGTTTAGGGTTTTACGCATTGTCAAGATACAATTTTCTTTAGTAATTCATGATAGTGCAGCTTAAATGCAGCAAAGAAGTGATAAAAATATATAAAAAGCAACAATTTACATACCTCTTTCTTTTTTGCCTCCGCATGACTCCGCAGGCGATGGAAAGAGAGCAGTCAGGGATGATCTGGATGTTGCCGTCGGAACAACGTACGGCTTCGGCGATAATAGACGACTGTCGCGGCAGGCACCCGAGGCAAAATCAGTCCCATACTCATCTGCTCTATCGCTGCTGTTATCATCAAGCCCTAAGATTGCTTCAATAGTGAAGGACTTCATCCTCGCTGTTGAACGAGAAATGTTCCTTTCCGGTTGCGGATACCCTTTTTGTTGGTACGCTAAGCCGGTAAAAGTCGTTCTCGAACTATTTGGTAAGCGGCTTGTAAACATTGTATCATAGCATCGGTTGACAAAATTCATCATCGGCGGACTTGGTGTACCGGATGGGGAGGAAGATGTAACGGAATCCGCTGTAGTTACGTCAGCAAATGGGCGATACGACAAAGAGTAAGAAAAGGGTAACATCGTCGCGTGCATGCTTATTTAAATTTTAATGATAATTTAAGTCCAGTGTCTGCGAGAAGCAGTAAAATTCTTTTGTTAAAAATAGCGCGCAAATTTTTCCATTGAAATGGAACAGGCGAAAGAAATACTTCTTTACCAACCCAGTCAATGGAAATGCGAGGCTGAAGAAGAGGCGAGTCTTTTTAAAGCACACACACTCTCAAGTTCTCTATAAGATGTTAAGAGCGATTAGAGCTTACTAGGATTCGTTCTAAGTCAACTGTAGCGTTATTACCGACATTTGTCTTCGCCGGAGGTTTCCCTGTCTCGACCAATGAGAAAGGCTTTATAGAGTGACGTCAAAAGCACAGCCAGCAGCGGTTGGTGAGATCGCGACTAATGATCATGTGAGGGTGGTTTCCAGATTTTGCCCCCCCAACTAGTGGTTTCAACTCAGTAGTTGCAGAGAAGAGATAATGCCGTCGTTATTGCATTAGGGAAAGTGTATGTGCGGAGTGGGTGGATAGGTTAGAAATGAGAAGTGAATTCTCATTTGAAGAGTAATTAGTCGAATGGAGAATTTTAATGTGCTTGAAATTAGCGAGTACCATTATCTTACGAACTTCGATTAGGGAATGAATTCTCGGATTTCGTATGTTCGATCTTTAAGTTGATTTTATTTTATTGCTCCAAGAAAAGCGGGGAGTGCTAATATTCAGCATGAAAGAAACTCAAAAGAAACACTATCACAAAAAAAAATGATCTGTTTATTCACAGTTCCACACAATCTTACATTTTGAAAAGTTAATCACTATACACATGTGTTGATTTCTGTACTGATTGTCGCGCTGAAATTAAATAACTAGTTTTTATGGATTTCTTTCCGCGTTTTCTCTAAATTTTTTCCTTCCACTATGAGATTTTAGAACTAGATTCGTTTTGTAGCGGGAAACTTGAAAAATTACCTATGCCCTCTCTGATATTCGGGTCGTGGATCTACCGATTGCCAGCCAAGCGTGCTACCAGTTACACTACGAAGCACACGTATGGAAAAGCGATAATTCCTTATAAACTTACTTCAGAATTATATTTCTAGGTAAATTTTTCCTATCTTCTTCTGCTGTATTATTCGGTATGTAATACATGTTTCATTCTTCTTCTGTTATTCACTTTTGCATCAATATGTATAGATACAATACTCCTTTCAGATTTCATTTTGAAGTTGATACAGAATGAATCTTCAGTTCAAAAATTTGGTTAGAAAGTACAATTCCCTTTCTACATTTATATATACTAGCATTCGTTACTTCAGTCAAGTTAGGATTTTGTACTTTTAACTGTTAATACACTTGCTTAGATTGAAACTGCTTGTAAACAGGATCACACCATCTTAATTAGATCATCAATTAGATGATCGCCCTGGTTCTTAAGTAATATTTTCAGTTTTTCACAACATAATCAACTAAAGAACTTTGATCCACGCGTGCTTTTCAGTCTTATGGGTTTTATAAATAATAACAGGTATTGTTAGTTTTAACGTGTTTGCACAACAACTTTTTCAAACTTTTTCTTTTACTTTTTTCAGATGTCTCTGTACAAGTGAAAGGCCTTTATGCATAGATGTATGTGTCTTAGTAAAAGTACTAAAAATGTCGTACAGATGTCGATATCAAAATTTCCAGAATATATATAACTTTTTTTATATATTACAGTCTAAGGAAATCAAAATAGTTTGAAAAACGACAAACAGAACAGAATTACAGATTAAATGATTTTATTATACTCTTATCATACTACGGCTACCTAACCTTTGAGGAGAGATACCTTCGTCACAGACTTCTATCGAAGTTATCTACTGTCGAACCTTGAAAATTGGGGGAGATTCGCCTGTCATTATTGCGAAATTCTGAGCCGCACTACTTTCTGCAAGTAGTTTGGTTTGGTTTATTTTAATATGGCAAAGCAAACGAGGGCTCTCTGTCTAAGGAGAGTGATGCCTTCGTGAAAGATTTTCTAAGGGAAAGTTTCTCGTATCCACCATTCACATGGAAAAAACCACGGAAACACCATGCAGCCAGCCCGTTCACCTGGAAGCGCATCCAGATAAAACGACCAGTGTTCAGTGACGTTACCCTTCGGATGCTGATGCTCCCATCTCCAACTCTTACAATAAAACTTTCGTCAAGTTCTCTGTGCAATTCACCAAACAACCACTGTTGCGGAAATATTCGATCCGCCTTGTTTTTGCTCTTCGTAACGATTTCTGCTCTTTTGCTAGGCCCTCTGGTTTATCGAAAACTCTGTTTACAACACTATGAGTAAAAACTTCCTGCCAGTGATTGTTCCAATCTATTACTGTTTTGTTGGTCATACAGAACTGTTCTTTTCTCCATTCAATAGATATTAATTCTCTCGACCAGCTGTAAATGAACGGAAGCGCGGTTACAAAAGTGAATGTACTTCGGTTTCCAGAATTCTTCACAGCCTTCGAGCTAATTTTTCTCAAAATGCAAGAAATAATACACCAATAACAGTTAATTTAAATCCTTCGTCATAAAAATAAAAGGAGGCTTATAGAGAATACGTTGGGATTAGATTAAACGAAAGCGCAAATATCAATGTGTTGTGACTTCATACTTATCCATAACTGGAGTTAAATCCAACAGCTTGGTGACAGTCTCACGGTCGATGGAAAAACATTTAAGTTTACACCATAATAAATAGATCACATGATTTCTTAAATGTAAGTGACAGGATCCTGTTTTTTCGCTAGCCATGTCTTTCAGCAAAAATTATAAGTTAAAAATCATTCCCATTGCGTAAAAAAGTAGATAAGAATATGAAGATGTACAAAACAAGATTATTGTAGTTTCAGATATCTGCAATAGGCCTTCATATTTTTACTGTTGTTTTATACAGATTTATATAACATAAGCAGTCGTGAGGAATATACTAAAAGTTAAGGGAAATTTACTGTAGTCTTTAAAATATAAAAATTTGTAAAAAAAATAAAGTATATGGCGCAATAAAGCGCCGTATACTTTTCTTAATAAATTGCTCAAAATTGGGATATTAGATATGTGCAAACAAAAAGAATATGCATTTTCAGATGAGTAAATTATTTTTTTCTCTTTTGTTGCCACGGATAGAACGGTTAATATTTTCGAAACGCTTAACAAACTTTCCTTTTTAAATTTATTTCTTATTTAACTTTTTTAACAATTTAACTTTTTTTTCGCAATTTACTTTGCTTTCAACAGTTTAATTTAAAACTTGAACCTAGGTGTTTTATTGCTTTATTGTTGTATATACATATACATGTAGGTGTCCGATTTAGGTTTATAATAGACGTAAATGTCCATTCACAGACACATTTATGTCTTCATTTACACAAATACTTTTGTTTAAAACCTAACTCTGAGTGGTCCGCAAGTGGCCGAGCGATAAAGTAGCTAAACACTGGTAGTTCTGTCCAAAGTTCGAAATCCGCGAAACGGCCCGCCCTACAGGCATTTTAATGGTTTTCCTCGTGTGTAACGTGTATATAGCCAGTTTCCCTTAAAAAATCCTCCACGAATGTTTTCCTTCCCTTGGACACATAGCCCTCGAGTGCTTTGCCGTAATCAAATAAAGTAAACCAAATCAAACTTAAATCTAGGTTCTAAATCATGTACCTGCCAGAAGATGGTTTAGCCCAAAATTAGGAAAAAATTAATAATAAGCTGTTGAAAGACAGAGGAATTCATTGTGACCCAAGAAATTTAAAAAAGGATATGCATATAATTTTAATTTTTTAGCGATAATAAATATATAAGAAATTTAAGGAAAATTAAGCATTTCATTTAAATAATGCAAGTTAAAAAAGTCACATTGAAAATGATTGAGAGAGGGGGAAAAAAACGAAAAATTTAAAAACACAATAGTGAACTAATCACTTATAATCACTTACACTAAGGATGTAACAAATTGCTTGAATAAATGATTTCAGTCTCCTCTTCAGGAGAAAAGTCCTAGTATGACTCATCAGCAGAAATCCATAACAGTATCAAGTCCTGATCCACTCTAAAACCTGACTCCTTTCAGTAAAGTGAATTCATATCCTGCCACATAGCCTTCTACTTTTCGATGGTGTAACTTCATACTCGAACTCATTTAAGGATCGAATGTCGATCTAGATTGACACAGGATGCGATAAACAGACGTTAAGCCTGCGAGGGGCTCCAGTTGGTGAATGCATCAGTGATTGCCTGAACTGAACTTCGTTCTTAGTTATAATGGTATTTTTTATTTTACTTCGAAACTGCTGATGTGCCAAGATAGAGCATGTGTATTTATTTTATGAATTTAAAACTAAGAGTACTTTTTCCTCTTTTAAATTACTAAAAGAAAAATATATATTTTGTGAGTAGTTTCTTCGCTCTGTTTTGATGTTAGAAATGTGTATAGTTTTGCCTTTCTATTTTACGTCCACGTTACATTACATTACATTGTCAGGATAGTTATCATCCAAGAAACATGCCAAATGTAGCCATTCTACAAGGCAGTAAACCTTTAATTTATCATCCCCGCTACTTGACAAACTTACATTTCCACAGATGTGTTAGCGTACGACGAGGTATAACTTCATTAATTATCTTTTAATTGAAACTGTTAATTGCTTGAAACTAACTAAAAGTAACGCGCATCTTCCTTAGTAATTTATATCTTTAGTCTTCAACGATACCTCTAATTTGTGTAATGTATAACATATATAGTTCATGTGATTCAAAATATACCTAACTGATAATCTTTATTAAACATTTGTGATATTACGGTAATTAATAAAAATATATTTCTAAAACCATTAATTATGTATCTCGATACGGAATAATTTTTTGCGTCTACCTTATAACAAGTTTTACATTTCATCACAGTCATTGATTAATCTAAATAATATTAAGTATGAAACATAATACTGAAAAACATACGCATTATTTTTTACTTGCTCGGAATTAACGTTTGCACATTTTATGAAGATAAACGCTAATATCACTTTATCTTTTACCTTAGATATTTATGATGTTTTTAATACATATGTTACTATCATAATTTTTAAATAATAAATCTCAAGCGTTATATTAACAAAAATTTGATTTAAACAACGTTTATTTGAATTATCGAAATTGACATGATTCTGGCATTTTAGCTTAGCATTTCATTATTAAGTTAAGGGGATTTTCTCGCAATTAAGTGGTTTTATTTAATACTATTTACGGGTGCATATACTCATATTCCCCGTCATTTGATACATGAAAATAAATGTCAAGAATCCATTTTTCTACTGTCTGTTGTTATGACTGTATGTGTGCTTATACCTTGCATATGTAATGAAGGTGTATTCGAGGCGTATATTTCAAGTACAAGTGTACATCCTGTGTTGCTGTATGTAAGAAAAGAAGTTGTTACTAAGTGAAAATGATAGAGTTAATAAAGTTGGTTTTAATAAATATTTAAAAGAACGTAAAGACATTAAATTAGGTTTCATTTATCATTGGGTGGGAAGAAAACTTAAATTGATAAGAAAATTTCTGTCTTAGGCTTATACTTATTTCGGAGATAGACGCCCTTACCATCGCCCTCAAAATTAAGTTTTAGAGATGAACGAAGCTTAGTGTTTATGATAACGTAGAAACTGTAAAAAAATTAAGATTTTTTTATGTGCTAACTGTATCAATCAAATAACGCATTTAATATGCAATAGAATATTTGCGCCAAAGTGAAATCATGACCTTTCTATTATTTTGGATTCTGAGAACTTCATTTTGAAAAACCTAGCGCAATTATGAACATCTGAATTTCCAATATACCGCATATGCTCACCTAATTTCCGCCATTTTGTAACATTAATACCAATACACTATATCTATAAAGAGAGACAGAGAGAAATCAAAAACTGGAAGAGTTAATTAATGACTATTATTAATGTCACGCAGAATGCTGGGAAATTAATTAAATAATCAAAAAATATAAATAACACAGAGTTAATGTCCTTATATATAGTGGAAAACCTATTGACAGGAAAGCACAAAATAATATACTATAATCCAAACTCCTAAAAGTAAAACTGATATACATATTAATTAATAAAAATTAAATCAAAATGTGCGTAATACTAAATAATAGTTTAAAGTTCGATGGTCTTTTTCAAGGAACAGCCGAAAGAATTATCAACAGAGCCATGTTACTGAATTATATTTAGATGAATAGAAAAAGTAATCAAAGAAAATTAAATTTAAAACCATTGATTTAAAATATTTAAAACTAATTAAATCAGAATACATCATTGCAAATTAAAAAGTTCTTAAGAAACTAATTTTTTAATTAATGATAAAATGTTTGTTATTTAAAATAATTCATTAAAATACAACTTGCTCCAAATTTTTGAATTATATTATTTTGCGCTTTCCTATTAGTAAATTTACCACTATATAAGGATATCAGTTTTGTGTAATTTATTTCTTTTTTGATTAAATTTATATGAAAACGTTTAAAATGCATTCCATATTACGTTCGAAACAGACTTATGCAAAAGGACAATAAGCCAGAAACACAATGACAATCTCTATGAAAGATGCAAAAAAATCCCAACACCAAAAACGAAAAAAGAAATTTACATCTTTCGCCGCATCATAATCATATGGTTGGTACACGGAAAGAAGTAAATAAATCAGCCTATTTCTGAACCAACAAAGCCAAAAATAAAGTTTAATTCTTAAAATAATCTCACAAAGTTAATCTAAGTAATCTGTATCTTTATTAGTCCAGCTTCCATAGGCCGTAGTAAGAAATGGAAAAAATTGCAAAACTATAGCATCAAAATCATACACTAGCTTAAAAAGTTTTTTTAAATGTTTTAAAGAAAATTATGTTTTGAACCGACTGAGTCAAAACATCAAAATATGTAAACACAAGAAATCCAGCACATGAAAGAAAATAGTAAAAAAGTATGGAAATTTGAAACCATCCAGAACGAAGAAAATTTTTAAAAATATAATTTCAAAATCATTAACAAACAAAAAAAGCCAAAAATATAAAAAATTATTTCCCAATTAATCATACCGAGTCCAAAAAATAAAGCAATCCAACGTGTGAAAAATAGTAACAAATGAAAATTTTATCCAATATATATATAAGGAGGAGCGTTACTTCTTAAAATCGGTAACATTACAGCAACAAAAGTTTTGAAATCAAAAAATGTTCTTTCGACATGCCCTGCAAATTTTAAATTGATTAATAATAATAAAAATAATTAAAAAGAACTTCTAATGTAATAACGTTAAATAAGGTAGTAAATGCATTGAGCTGTAGCTAGTATTAAACAAAAGCACAGAAGAAAATAAATACTAAGAATATATTTCATAAGTAAACTAAATTATTCTTTGGAAAAATGTTCTCATGCATACGATTCTGTTCAATAAACTGAAAATGTCCAAATTATAAAATGAAACAGAAAAGGGAGAAGAGATTCTTTCCGGTTATTCCCTAATTTAATTTTTAATTTTTTTATTCGTGTTTATTTTTCGTCTGCCGTTTATGAACACAAGTACACGTAAAGTGCTACGTCAGTGTATCGTAAAAAAGAACCTTAAAGCACTCGGATCCTAATCTATCGTAAGCAACTGCAAAACGAATAAAAGAGCGATGACGATCTTTTGTTGTAAACCAGCATGCATTATCATATAGAGTCACATGGCAAGAGAAAGAGAGAGAGAGCAGGATATGAATTATGTCATTTCTAATAATAGACGAGAGTTATTAAAAGAAAATCAGTCTTAAACCCTTAAATACGGCTGTGTTTTATCATTAAAATAGTTCGTCCTTGGCATTTAGCTATAATCACGCCGTTGCTATTTATACATCTTCAGACTACAGGGGTCGTATATTAACTTTTCACGAATTTTCAACAGAAACTATACATTGAAGCTGGAAAAGGCCTGCTTGGCGTAACAGAATATATTTGGATACAAAGATGGTCTCACTTGGAAATAACATTCAAGCCGAGAGTTCTTTATTAAGGCATTTAAGAAAATATGCAACAGATGTACTTTGCTAAAGATAAATGAAGAATAAAGAATCAGACAAAAGAATAAATGGTTTGAATTCGACTGACTCCTGTACCTTTCAGTTTTTGAAAGAAATTTGAATTCCAGCCAGAAAGCAATGGAATCCCAAGTAAGCAGGGTAACCTTTATACTTTAATCGGGGCGGTTGAAGGGCGCATTTTACCTTCTGGAAAGAGCAAAATAAACAAAAAAAATTTGATCAGTCCAGGAGGGAAATAGGAGTTTTATTAGCTGTACCTCATCTCATCAAGAAGGCTAAGCCAAAATAAAGGTGCAATTTTATCTGACCCCGAAGAATATTGTTCAAAATACTTGTCTTTCTTTTATCCTCCGTTCCGCATCCTGCTAATATTAATTAACCTTTCACTTGTTTCATTCTTTCATTCTATTTGTGAGATATTTAATTTATCAATTGCCTATTTATCATCAATTTAATTGAATTTATTAAATTTTTATATATCTCTTTGTATTTTGTTTAATTTTAATATTCATTTTTGTTGCTTTATTTATTACTAGCTGTTATCCGGCATGCGTTGTAGTGCTACTTAAAGTAAAGGAAGTGTTTGTAATTTAATTCTGTTTATTGAAATGCTTTTGGATACACAATATTTTTTTTCCATCTATTTCGGGCAATTTCACTTTTCTACCCACATAGCAACATTCCTGGTGTTTCATTCTTAAATTTGAAGGCTCTGCAATACATTATAATTTATCCATCTTTCTAACGATCACAGTTGGACGAAGACTGTAATTATAATTAACACCGTAGTAGAATGCACCGAGACTTAAATCAGCGTGTGCAGTGCGTATTCGAATATTTTCCAATCTTGCTTCCCGTTACTCGCTTGTTTCATATGAAAGGGCTTGAGCAGTACGTACTCGAACGTTTTCCAGTCTTGCTTCCCGTTGCCAATTTATTTCTGAATCTGGTAATGGCCTTTTTTTTCATCGTGCTTAAGGTGCAAATCGAGCAACCGATTTTATATGTAGTCGCATAATTGATTTCACAACAAAAATAACTCTTTGTGACGACTATTACAAATTCACTTTCAAAAGCAAAGAAAATGCGTGTGATGCAATTACGCGCAGGTTGATGCGTGCGTGTTATTGCTTGAAAAATTAAACATTTTACACTTTGCTGAACGATAACACACTTTGAAATGTTTTAATTTGAGCAGTGCAACACATTTCTCTTAAAAAGCGGAGTTTTTTTAACAAATTCAAGACAAATTAATACAATATCGTTTTCCCGAGTGGCAACACAATTTTTTACATTGCCAAGTATTCTTGTTAAATTTGAAACATATATACCTTACGCTTTTGCAGGGTGGCAATGCAAAGCTTTCAGACCGCTGAGTTTTTAATCAGAAGTTCGTTAAATTCGCGCAAGATATATGTATATTGAATTCTTTTTTGGAAAAAAGTTGACGTTGACCTTTCCCAGAATCCAGAAAAGAATTGTAGAAAGTTTGGTGACGAGTATAGTAGTGACTGAGTGTATCGAGAACAAACAAAGAAACACACAAACAGGCATTCTTCTTTATATATATAGATCTCTTTTGGCTACGTGTTCTATCATAGGGCTCCGGTACTTTTAATTTTAGAAATTAGGCTCTGAATAAAGTAAACTAACTATTAGCAGAAATAAATATAATAAACTTTAAAACTTTATACGACAATTAATTTTCAGTAACATCTGTTAAAAAAACCTTTCTAGGACTTCTGTTTTACTATTTCTTTGATGTTAGTTTAACACTTATTCTTTGTATCCTGTTCAAAAGTGTTGAAACAACATATTAAACTTGAAATTTTAAAGAAAAGGTTAACTAAAATTGGAAATACAGGTGAAGCAACTATCGAGTGTTTCTGCATATTGCTCAGCAAAATGTTGAATGCTGCCGAATAGCGTCAGTTTACGAAAGGCGTGCCAGTGAAGAAGGTGACGGATTATCGGGTGTGCCATCGGATGCCAGATTATTTGTCTTTTATTGTAATGACAAACCTCAAATCTGACTAAGCGACACTACGGGGCATGTGGTATGTTTGTAACTTTCATTGGTGAAATGAAAACATGTTTGATGCTACGACTTCTATCTGAGGAATTGAGTAAATAATTTAAGGTTGAGTGTGATCTCAGTATACACTAGTGTGCAATTTTACTGATTTTAGCCTTAGTTCTGAAAAACATCAAGTGATAGATATGAAGTTCATACTACAGAGGCACAATGTAGTACTTAAAGAATGAGGAAAGTATAGTAACAAAAACAAAATTAATAGAAAGCACTGAACGAAAAAAAAATTGCTTTATTGGCAGAATGGCGTTGGTACAGAAAACTGTCTGGCCAAGAGGGAAGAAAAACAAACCAAAGAGCTTTAAGGGATATGACCTCTCTTTAACTGCAGTAATTGCGCTGGACCATATCGATCTCAATATCAGATTATCTAACAGTTCTTGGGATAAAAGTTCCCGTCCTTCAAGGAGCATCTGTTTTTGTTGTTTGGTGTGCTGCGGAGGGTAAAATCGTGCCGCTAGACGCGTCCTTAAAGTATCCTAAGCTGATTCAATGGGATTTAAATCAAAGGAGTGCGCTGGTCAATCCATTCCGGGGATATATTCTCTTTTCAGGAGCTCCTCAACAACATGAGTCCTACGTGGCCGTGCATTGTCATCCATAAAAACAAAGTCGGGATATCACCTCGGAAAAGACACATGTAGGGGAGGATAACTTTATCACAGTAACGATCTCCGGTAAGTGAACCTCTGTCGAAAATGTGAAGCATCGTCCGTCAGTTTATCATAATGCCTCTCCTATAAGCATGTCAGGACCACCACAATGGTCGCTTTCTCTGATGTTTGTGTAATTAAAGCGTGTGCCTGCCTTCCTCCATACCAAATTGCGCCAAGAATTGTTTGGCAGATTAAAACGACTCGCATCGGTAAAGAGGGCGTGACTTGATAAGGTGTCCAGTGCCGGCGATGGTCTGCTGTCAACGGTATATAGCATTCAGGACCGCGGGGAATAGGCCACCTTTATGATGTCCTCTGGTCACAGTAAACTGGGACACCTGTCGTCCGGTTCCCGAGCGCAGCTGCTGAGCTATGGGGCCCACTGTCCGGTTTTCATCTCCTTTAGCCTGCAGAGTGGTATTTCAATCATCAGTCACCGTTGTTTTATTTGGCCAGCCAACACCAACATTTTTTACAACTGTACCTGCCGTTTGCAAGGTCTTCCAAGCAAGTGAAACAACACTTTTATCTGTTTCAAACTCTTGTGCAGCAGACGTCAAGCTACACCCCTCCTCAATTTTGTAAATCATTCTACAACGTATAAGTCCTGATGTTTTTTCTTGTAGCCATACTTGCATGTACGATCTCACTTTCGCTTGCAGAACGATGCCTGGAAATGCGCCTTCCAGTCTTAAGTTGCTCTGTAGTGCCCGCGTAGACTCTTCGCTTTTTGCGTGCCTTGATGTACGCTCTAACGTCATGGTGCTGATGTATGCATATGCATCAACTTTCTACTGGCTTTTCATTGAACTGCTCGAAAAAAGCACTTTTCAAAAGTCTCGTGGTTGCATGCTGAATGAAAAATGAATTTTTTGCTTAAGCAACACATTTGTGAATTTTTTTGCACACTAGTGTATTATGTCTCTCGTTGCATGCGAAATTTTTTTATCTTTCTGCCTTTCATGGCAGCAAAACCTTAGCAATCTGACAATTAGTAAGATATAATTTTCAGAGCTCTATATACGTTTCTATCAAAGAAAAATCGTTGTCTCTGTCTTTCAAATGTATCATTTGTTCTCACTTGTAAGAAAAAATTTTACGTATATTGAAAAGCCTTCAGATATTCCTTTCGACTTTAATTTCCTTCTGTTAAAATTAGTTAACAATTAAAATTTAAAAAAAACTGAAAATCAGAAGAAATTGCTGGGTTTCGTATTTGAAGGGCAGAGATGTTGAGTACACCTAGATTAAAAATTAGTGTGTGGTAGAAATATATTTTTTATGTCTAACATGCATCTGACAGAGACTTGAAGTTTGACCCTTCACAGTTACCTATCATGCACTTTTTATTTTAACAGTGATGTAGCACGCACCTGACATTTCCGCGCAAGTTACATTTCTGCACATCAGAACTGAGAGTGCATAAAATTTTCTAACATTCGTAACGAATCAAGAGCAACAACTGACATTTTCGCGTAGCCGATAAGGAACAAAACTATCAGCTTGTGATAACTCACATGATTTTAATTAATAATTTCCTTTCCTGCTCTGATAGCTGATCTTGGCGATCATGTGCTTTTTACTTTTTCTGGCATTCTTTTTAAAAGCTTAATGTAAAATGAACTTCATCCTTATCGAGAAAACCACATGCAAACATGGTAAAGGGAAACAACGTGTAGTTCTCAACCACTACAGAAATCAGTAATTCCGTGTAAATGCCATTTATAATATGAATACTTGGAAATGTTATAAAAACGAAATTGATATCTGCAAAGGGTGACTGAAGCAGTTCTGAAAGTTATAGAATATATTTGTAAATCTACGCAGTAGAAATGAAAATTAAAATTTAGCTGTCGAATGCAAGTAAACAAGATAGAGAAGAAGATGCCTCGAAGGATGAGCTAGAAAAGATAGGCATAGATTGCCTTTTAATGATGATGCCAGTGAACAATTTTACATAAGTTTTGACTCTGTAGTCAGTGTACCATCATCTTGAAACTTTTAAGTCACCTCTTCATAGGTTAAGGATAAAAGCTCAAGTTACCACATTTGAACCAGATAACACTGATGATTGATTGTTTCTAACGATTTTACTATCTTTTTTTTGGGGGGGGGGTACTCTGTACATATCCGAATTCTTATCTTTACTATCGAAAAAAGAATAGTTATTTTTATTTATTCAAGGTCTAGGGTCTGCACGGCTTACCATTTGGGTTCAACACGTCATAAGGTGAGAGGAGCAGATTCACAAAAACAATTTTCCCTTAAGGGAACTGCGTTACTCGCCACTTAATTAGGACTAAATTGGTTACAAAAATATTGGTTACCACTTAATTGGTTACTGAAATATGACCCAAACGAGGAACCAAAATAAATATATACTAATCAATAGAAAAACAGCGGTTTGCAGTTACGTAGCTAGGGGGGAGCAAAGAGAGATATCTGTTCCTGGGCACAGCATCCAAGGGGCGCCAAACTGACGTTACGAAATTTTAAAATGACATGTTTTCCACTTTTTCAAACAAAAGAGGTCGAGAAATCTTTAGCTGTCCCCGAGCGCTGAAAAACCTTAGCTACGGCTATGGCGGTTTCTTAAACTCATCTTCCCTAGCCGCTTATATAACTCAGAACTAATTATCAGTGCCGAAATATGCTACCTATCAAAGCTGTTTCGTAATTCCTCCCTTTAACGTATTATGGATCAGACCTTGTTTGTCGTTGAGGTACGTAGTGGTTTAATAAAACGGAACTGGTAGAAATTTTTCTACTCTCTAAACCTTCACCTGTGAGACCCTTCATTTAGAACACACTGTCTACGCTCTGCGCTGGAGCTCAAATCAGAATTTCCGTATATTAAGGTTAATAGAAACAGTCCTCGAGAGGTATTGTAAATGAGTAGGGGTTCCTTCTCGAATATCAGCTGATAGGAGACGGAACTGCACATTTTGCACGCATTTTTGTAAGGTTTTCACATTCAAAATCTTATCTTTGGAATGCATACTTATGTTCATTCAGAGTTCTCAAAAACATTATGAAATGCTTCCTAGCATTATAGTATATTAACAGTATTTGCATGGAAAAGAAGTAGTAACTGTAGACTGAAGAAAAAGCAAAGAAGAACTTGTTAAAAAATCTCGATGTTTTCCGTAAAGTGCAGATGGAGAAAATTGTATTTAAACTGGGAATTTCCTAAACAGCATAGTTCAATTTACTTAAATAATTACAATTGATGAAGAACTAACAAACAAGTAGAAATACCTCAAGGGAGCGCAAAAACAGACGGAAAATCGAGATGTAGAGGTTACTCTTCTAGAATGGTTTCCATCTATGAAAATAAAAATTTCTTATTTCTAGAGTTTATTCATTATAAAAGTTGTGAAACTCTCTAAAATACTAAGAAAGAATTTTGTTACAACAGATGGGTGGCTCACAAGTGGGAAAGAAGAAATAACTTTGTTCATCTGAGCTTCATGGTGAGAAGGAAGAGGCAGGTCATTGATCATCAGGCGGCTGATAACTCGATAAAAGACGTTTTAAGTAGGCTTTCAAATGAATAACACGAAATTTATAATACAGACAAAACTGGACTATGTTACGAGATATTAACAGAATACACATTTCAATACAATAACAGAATACTTGTTTTAAAGTGAACGAGCAGCTAGTTTAAGAAACTGAAGAAATTAGCTCCTTTTTTATTAACGTGCATAATGAACCTAATAATTAAGAAGATAGCAAGGATTATTGTCAAAAGCAGAAAACCTCAAGTTTGAAATGAGGCAACAACTTATCTATAACTTACCATAGCAATAAGGATTGCTATGGTAAGTTATATGAATAGCGCATGAATGAAAAATAGTACTTTTACTGATTTTCTTTTAAAATTGGACAGCGAACTAAAAAATAAAATAATAATAATAATTGCTTTAATAACTAGATAACTGTGCGGAACATAATATCTGACTTCTTCCTGAAAATCATTAGTGTCTTTTCCCACAAATACTGCTTCTAACATTTCTCAAACTTTTTTTGTGTGTGCCCTGATTATTTTAATACTTTTCCTTCGTGACCCAGTAGTTTATGCTTATTCGTAAATTAAACTAATTTTGATGCTCAAGTATTTTCCTTTATTGTAAAAGTAACAAAGTGTATACAGAAATGTAAAAGGATAAAACATTTTAATGGGAAGTGTGATGCTGTTTGTCGTCAACTAGAACTTTCAGATCTGCACAAAATGAGTAGTTTTATTCTTTATATTTACTGTATTTATTTTTTAGAAACTGGTGTCAAAAAGGCTGCTTTACATTTGTCAGCAGTAACAACAAACATTAGAATCTCAACTGCATTTTATTCCAAAAATCTGTAATCTTGACGACAGCATGACTAAAATTCTATCAATGGAATTTTATCGAAGCTGTCTTTCAGCTCTATATCAAAAGACAGTTCACTTATAGGATCTGACCTTCAGGGTAGCATAAAATTAAACTATAAGTCTGAAAGACAATTGGTGAATTTTTACTATGACTTGTAAGTACTGCAGAGATAGGAAAAGGGTGTAAAGGACCCTTTATTTAACTTAAACAAAGTTGATAGGCGGAACCCCCCCCCCGTGCTTACAGAAGCCAATAATTTTGGCTTAAATCAAAGATAATAGATGAATTAAAACTAAAGAAATTAAGTATGGCCTAACGGCTTCACAGTATAACTAACGCGACAGCTGGCTCTCACCGAAGTCGGACTAAACAAGCCGAATGCCAAGAATAACTTAATGCCGTAGAATACTAATCGCTAGAGAATCAAATTTAGTAACATGGCCTTTAAGCAGGCAAAGCACGTTTAAATTTTACCCTCTAAAACCTTCCTTTAAGTACTCACTACTTCTACCTCATTTGAATAACGCGCGTGGTAGAAATTTACAGTCTGGCAGGGAATTAGGAAATTAATAATGGAATTAATGGAAATTAGGCTGACATGATAGCACATTAACATAAAATAGTTGGTTAGAAGCTTATATGACACTTTACACAGTTATGGGTTCAATATCTGTATTCAATAATAAATTCAATTCTGTCCCTGATTCGATATTAATTGCAAAAATGTTTCTTATCCATGCTTTGTTGCGAAGAATAGAAGGAAAATATGCAATCAGATTTGCTTGCAGTCCTTTCGAATGTTCCTTGCTAGCAACTCAAATTTCATCAAGCAGGGAACTAATATTGTATTCTTTTTACACTTCAGTTAGCTTCATAAAAGCATTATAATTTCCCGCTTCCACACAAACGGTTATAAAGTGACCTTTTTCATCGCAACTTCCATTGTTACTTGCGCTTTAAATACAGTTACCTTGTTGCTTTGTAACGAAAGATTTAATTTATTTTAAACATTAAACTTATGTAAAAATTAAAAATGTCTGAAAAGTAATATAACTTCATCAACCTGTTAACTATCTTTAAATACAGATATTGCATATTTAACAGCTGGCGGATGTCGGATCGGTTAACACTAAAACTTTTTCGCTTCTTTCCAAACGTCTTCAAAACATTACCTCTGGATAACCATTTGTACTTCGCAAGGTAAAAGATGTTTATGTTCATTGCCCATCTCTTTAGATAATGCACTGAATAAAAAGTTTTGTGAAATTTATGCATTTGATGCACTTTTGCACAGCAGTTTGCAAAAGCAATGGTATTTTTTCTATCGCCAGTGTTCTTTCTGTATGCTGCAATGCAACCATATATATTGTGGTTGCCATGGCCTTTAATTTTGGAAAAAGCTCTGCGCACATGCTGGCCGTTGAGCGAGCACCATTCCTGGTCAGCCTCAAGCATTCTTCTAGTCAGTGTCATTTCTACTGATGTAAGCATAATAGAAATTCTGCATTAGAAATATTCTCAAAATCATACCTCACAAAAAAAATTTAAATGGCAATGTCTGATATGTCTGTACTTTCATCGACTTGAAGAGGGAAAAAAGAGTTGCACTCTTTTAAGCGAACTACTACAATTTCTTCCATATTATCTGCTATTTCCAAGATTCTACACTCCACTGTGTTATTGGAAAGAGATAATATATTTAGCTGGTTTTGCTGTTTTTATCGCATATATTAGATACTAGCATTTTCATTGCAGCTTTTCCGCAGCTGTATGAAGATATCCAGTGTCTGCAATTAATTGCATCCTAATTTCATAAAAAGACATGACTAGAATTTCAGACAAAGACCCCCTGAGAAAAACTCGAAGACATAGTCTGTATGTTAGCTGTTAATTCCTTCTTCTTATCTATAAAGAAATCTGTCGGCTTCTTATTGTAGTTCGGGTGTTTTATTTCCAAGTGTTGCTTCAATATTGAAGGTCACATAGACTCATATAATAAGAAAGTATAACAACTCGTGCTCGGCTGAAAGTCTCTTAACTGTTTACTGTTAGTGTTTGGACGTCATTTGATTGTTTATCGGTTATAACCGACAGATTATTTTTCACTGTTATTTTATTTAGCCGTTTATCCATCGGTAATTAGATGTGATATAACACTATAATTAATAGTAAATAAGTAAAAAAAATTACGCAGTTTTCTGAACTAATAAGTAACAAATAATCACTGAGAGTTCTTTTAAGCTGTGTCGCTCTCCAAAGTTGATTGGAATACAGCAGTGGACCCTAACAGTGTTTTCCCATTCTAATCTAGACTTGGTGTCGTCGTTCTCATTCAAAAACGTGGTATGGGTCTGCTATCGTACTCCAGTCAACCGTAATCAAGTTTTCGTCAAACTTTAAAATATAAACAAGAAGAATAAATTAATAATCGATAAGTTTCAGTATCATGTGTAGTCTATGAAGACATTAGCTTGCTAAATCACGATATCCTGTACTTACATACTTTAATATAGTTTCATGTTGCTGCAATATATAACGTTAGTATTTTCGTTAAGTTTATCTACGATCCGACATTTTGCTTTTGTGAAACAAGTCAGATTAAATGTCGGCTCACAATCCAGCATTTGGAAAATACTGGGCTAAGGTATTATAAAAGTTTTTAGACGAAGCTTCAGAGGAAGTGCAATCTTCGGACACTGGCGAGGAAAGTTACGAAGAGTCAATTTTAGATTATTGGTCAGTTGACGACCGTATTGAAATAACATGTAAAACCTGACAGTGATAGTTTAGAAAGTGCTACTTGTACCACTTACATCAAGTGCTGTGTGGAGCACTTATAGCCAGTTTCTGCGGTTCTTGAACTACAGGAAATGACAGTGAAAGTGAGAAAGAAGAAAATAATGATATGCCAACATCAATCGAATCTAGAAAAACCATGCAAATGCTAAGAAAATCTCTTGAACTGAAATGTGCTGACCAAAAATATTACCGGCAGTTTTACGAAATTGAGAAAACAATTAGAAAACTGCTGATGAAACGTGATACGAAACATCACGGAATAGAAGGATTGTTTTTAAAAGTTAAGAGGTTCTCCAAGTACATAATTATAAAAATAGTTTTTTAAAGTTAAAAAAATAAATAAATTTCAAAACCCTGCAAATAGTTTAATTTTAGTTTTAATTTTAAATTATTATTTCAGGATTAATTAACGGAATAGTTGTTAGTTATCATCTTAGTAGATCAAGATTAGATTAGCTATTTCCTTACTAGATTAAGATTAGACTAGTTATTATCTTACTAGATTAATTCATTAAGCAAAGGGAAGAAAATGAATAACTGACGCTACCTGTCCGGATAGTGATAATTTAAGAACCCGGTTCGCGTATTTTATATCCCCCACTGCTGACACTTTCAAAGCACAGTTTTTAGTCTGTGCAATAAACGGCCTTCAGGAGAAAACTGAAAAGGGACGACAAGTTTTGAAATATAACACAAATTTTTTCATGAATGAAATATAAAAATGTAGTTATAAAGCGTTTTCTCAATTGAGTACCTTGCATGCAGATTTGGTTAGCTCCACAGGCGAAAATAAAGTGGTGGCTGTAGCATATGCTCTGATGCGCGGTAGAAAGCAGGAGCTATGTAACCAAATCTTTCAAGCTTTAAAAGAAAATGCTGATTAGAATTAGAAACAAATTGTGAATGATTTTGAACAAGAAAGACATTCTTGCCATTTAAGATGCTTATTTACCAATACAGCCATCATAAAATGGGACTACTGTTTTACAGAAGCACTATGGTGACTCCACCGTGTTTACTAAATCTCTATCGGCAATATGAAAAACTGCTAAGAATCAAAACATGCGTAGCATTAATGCATCTTCCTCAACAACTCTTTCATGAAGATAATTGCCCAGAAAAGTTTGAGCGAAGATAATTTTCTTACTTGAATAACAAAAATGTGAAATTGGAAGCTGTAATAACAAAAGCGTAAATATTGTAGAAGGGGGCCATCACAAACTGAACAAATGTATCCAAAGGGTATCGTCTCACATTCTGTCAACTTTCCTTTCTCAGCTGGTGTCAAAGTGGAAGAACTTCCCCTTCAACATGGTGCAGTAAAAGTTATTCGGGAGCTGATTAAACATCTATTTATTTCTGTTTAATTTTTTTAAATTACAAATACTTCCTCCACATTGAGCTTAATGCCACAAAACAATTTTTTTATTCGAGATTTGTCAAGTTAGATCGCCAGAAAATTTTTAACAACGGTGGAAGTTAATAATACGGAAAAATATATTATTGATACAATTTTTGTTTAATTACATATTAGTCACATATTAAATTATTTATTACTAGGATATCTTACATATATAAACGCACAAACTCGCATGCACACACACACTCGTATAAATATATATAAGTATATATATATATAATTTTCTTTAAAAGTTAAAACTTGAACGATAGCGTTTTATGGTTTTGTAAAAACTGCGCATCTAGCTGCAATTTTATTATTCTATTATTAACAAGTAAGAATGCAAAAGCTATAGTACACCCTAAACCTTCTGAATCCTATTCGAAGAAGCACGTTAGTGCCAAAATTACATATTAAACACAATTAAAACTTCAAAATCATAAGCAAAAATTCACAAGAAAATATAACTCAAATAATGCCATGAAAATTGAATTTTTTGGCAAAATGGGAGAAGCTGATGTTGCAATAAAACTAGGTATATAATTAACAAAATGGCAATATTTCATTGAGAGTTGCATAGTTGTCTCGTCAGGGGAAAAGGAACCGTGCCACTTCCATTGAAATATTACCTCCACGCGTTTCAACTGACGACCATTTGAGACAAAATCGCTTAAAATAATTGACTGAACTTAAAAATATATTAAATCGTTCAATATAAATCGAAATCGTCTCAATTGGGTGCATATATATATATGTTTTTATCGTGTATTAAGTCGCATCTAAAGATACTTTTTGTAGATATTTCATTCAGAACAGAACTTGAAATGATTAGCTTGATTTTGGTGCAAAATTTTGTTGATTCCTATGCCTAAAGTTTTCTTTATCAAATAGTAGATGTTTGCTTTGAAACGAAGTTGCATAAGCATGCTGATTCATACTTTTGTAATGAATAATCCTCATGACTGCATTGTTATTTTAAATTTTATCTGAATTTTTTAATATTAATAATAACCGATTTAACGAAAAACGCAGTTGTGATATTTAACATTTCGATAAATTACGAAAGCAAATAATAAAATTGATATCATTTGAAAATGTTTTCACTTGAATCTCCACATTTATTTATTTATTTTCTGCAATTGAACTGAACCTAAATTTTAAGTTCCCTATCTGTAAAATTTTAATATATATAACTTTTCCAAAACCAGAAATTGATCATATTATGTATTTCTGACTGCCGGTTAAGAAAATCAACAGTTTTAAGAAGAAATTTCAGGTCAGTTATCATGCAAAACATTATAATATGTAGCTGAAATCATTTGCTATGCAGAGAAAGCTATATATTTACATTATTTTAATTCTTTAAAATATACTTCATTCGCATAAAATAGTTTTGAAAGCAATAGCGAAAAAGCACGTAAGTATTAACAAAAAATTTAAATATTTCTGAAATTCTCTTCAGAAGGTTTATTCAGCCTTCAGTGCAATGAATGGCATACCCACATACCTTCGCATGAAATAAAAAACAATTCCAAAGCCAATTTCAAATCGAAAGCCTCATTCTGGGCACTGCCTAAAGACAAACTGAGATTAAATTTTTCTAAGCTATTTTTGTTATCAGACATTTCCCTCAAGAATATCTTATATTACGGAAACGTTATCGTTTTTGATGCGTATTTTTTTTTTGTATTGAAGTTTATTTATGAGGATTAGATCTTTAACGTAAGAATCAAAATTGTAAAATATATTCTCACAATGAAATAATACTGTATTTTAAAATTTTATAAACAACGTAAAGCACAGAGAATGTTTACAGATTTTTTAAAATGATTTCGATAAAGAATTTTAAAAAAGCTATTCTTTTGGAATAAAAATTTCCGGCAACATTCTGTTATTTGAAATGAGAAATATCATCTACTAATTTTAAATTTATTTTTCTTTCAAAAGGTCCAATATAAACCAGCTGTTGATTGAAGGTTGTATGTTTGGGCTTTTCTAAAAGAATTATTACTATTCGATAATCAAACGCGTTGTGAAATGCATGGTATTAAAATTTTTAAGCGCAAAAGAAGGGACATTATTAATCGGAAAGGGAAAAACCGTCAGTCATTACTTCTGCATGGAGAGAAGACTCCAAACGAATACTCGAAAAAGTTAAGTACTTTTTTTAATGTTTCTAAAGTTAAATCTAAAGCTAAACAAAAGCAAATCCTCCGACGCAGAAATCAGTTGAAAAAAACTTTAAATACAAATGTAGTAACAATAAATAAAAGAATAAACCAGGATTTACAATTTAAAAAAGCTAAAAACATAATGGTCACCAGCTTTTGCCGACGCATATGACTCAAGGCGAATAATTCCATTTCTTTATCCATTTTATTCAAAGAGTGAAACATCATCAAATCAAAACAAAAAAGTCTCACTTCGAAAAGTGCTACTACATGCCTTGAAGAAATGAAGACTGATACATGTATTGCATATATAGCTTTTCAACGTATTCCTGTAATGTTCCCTGACATTCAACCTATGGACTATGCTACCTGAGTTTCTCTTGAGCGCTTTCTAAGCGCAAACCCTCTCCCACAATTGATGGACTCTGAAATGTCGTGGAAGAGGAATGAAAATCTTGCAATTTTATGAAAAGCCCTTCTATCACGGTAATCAGGATGCAGACTTATAGTCCAGAAAAAGGCTATCAGATCGAACATATAAAAAATATTCTTTACATTTTAGATATTAATTAAACGGTCCCGAAATCGTTCTAAAAAATATAAACAACCTCTGTATAACTTGAACAACTAGCTGGTGTTTCAAACATCCACATAAATTTGTACTCCAGCTAGCAGAATAGTGAAGCCAACAGCCGGAAATAGTACCGCTGCAAACCAAAAGACGAAATGATTGTTAGCAGTGTGGAAAATAAGGGATAAAAGGGAAAGGTAAGCCACCTGTAGGTTTCATATAGAGTATGTGAAGCATTATTTCCGATTGATTGTTTGTAAATAAAATCAAATTTGTCTATAAAGGTTTATGACTCAAAGTTAATTCTAAACACGAAACTAAACTAAACTCTTTGGCACAAACAGCCGCCGAATTTAGTTTAGTTTAGTGCTCTTAGAGAGCCACGGCCGGCAGTGCCCTGATACCTGCTTTCTGGACTGTGGGCTCCGGAGTCCGTGCATCTTTGCCTGGACAAGTGGTCAGCCTTTCTACAAACCAGAGCCTTTCCTGCGCCTTGAAGTATTCTGTGAGCCGTTAGGACATTTGAATTAGTTCAACCTTACGTATTTCTGCTAAGCCAGAAGTACTTGGCTTGTGTAAACCCAAGTTGGGCCATTGTCAATTCTTGTGTTAAAATAAAAGGGTTATTTACACCCTTCTTCTGACTTTGTCTGTCTGCAGTTTATGACAAGAGGATTATTCCTCTGTAGTCTTTCTAGATTTCACCATTTTATGTTATCAAAGAAGGTGAGACTCGACACATCATTCAGTGATATTCTTTTGGGATTTATTAGTAACTTTATTTATAATTTTTTTACATTTGTTACGCCGGTTCTGCACTAGTAATTTATAAGTTTACAAAGTCTAAAATTATGTTATTAATATTCTCACGAAGTTTTATTATTTTAGAATCATAATCTGATTATTTTTAAAAATTCGTTAAAGTATGAATATTTTTCATTTCTAGTTAATACAAATAATATTACTAGTTGGCTAACTACGAATACTGAAGCCTGCCAGTGTTTTCTAGAACATGAGTTCTGTAAGATTTTGTGAAAAAGGTCTCCATTAAAAAAAAGAAAGAAAGAAAGAAAGAAATCTGCATAGAAATGCTTGCCATGAAATCTCCTGATACCAGAAACCTTGGGTACGGCCTCTGAATATGATTCCCGAATTCTATATCAATTATCTCAATCAATTTTTGTCGTACGAGAGTCAAACATTTTGTGTTGTATTTTTTTAAACGAGTGAAAAATATTTTTTATATAAATATAGGGGGAACATGTAGAGTTAGATTTCGTTATTTTTACGAAACTGATTTCTTTAATTTTAAAAATGCTAAAACGCAAATTTTTTTGTCATTTAAAACATTCTGGTAACCGAAAGTATATGTCTAGGACAAAAGGTAGCTAAAATAAAGGCCAGATGAACACTTTTGTGGACACGGTGTATAGTTTTTCCTTCTTTTGTCCTCGATAAGATTAAACTCACTTCAGAATTTCTCATTCCCCTGATTTAAATTTTATTTTAGTTTCATATTAACAACTGCATGCGCTTTTTTTAAGTTATTTTTCTAATTGTCTCATACCCTTTTTATTTGTTATATTTAAATACTTTGGATTAGTGCACATCGTTTATAGTTCTTGGTTTTAGCAATTATCCAAAAATACATACTTTTGAAAACAAATGTTTTATGATAGTCTTCGTGTTGTAACTGTATAAGGTATTTCTCCCACCTTCTTGGCATGTCTTCGTGGTGTAGTGGTCTGCACACTCGGCGCGTATTCGAGAGGTCCGTGATTCAAGTCCCAGCGAGGGCATTGCTCATTTCTCATCTCTCCTGCTTGGAAATAACCTAATGTCTCTACAGTGACTCCCGAACTGAAATGGTGGTGGATGATGATTCTCCACCACTAGGATTTGGCGACTGGGTTCCCTAATCTCCAATCGCCCTTTAGAACAGGGAGTATATAAGGTATTTCTCCCGCCTTCTTGGCATGCCTTCGTGGTGTAATGGGCAGCATACTCGGCGGCGCATATTCGAGAGGTCCGTGATTCAGTCTCGGCGAGGGCATTGTTTATTTTTCACCTCTCCTGCTCCGAAATAACCTAATTTCTCTACAACTGCAAATTCAATTTATGGTCCTAAAATTCTCAAGTATTCTCAAGTAATGAAACCAACTTACTAATTACAACGTCATCAATACTGCGCAGATGCCTCAAGATGGTAAGACTTTTAAAAATATATATTAGAGAGAAACTCTTACGTAATTTTAATTTACTCGCTCATAATGAAGTCTGTTTGTGCAAGACTTTAATTTGAATAAAACGTTTTAGCTTGAAAAGAAGATATTGTATTCTAAATTGCAATTGTAAAAAAAAATGCAAATTTAACTTGATAATCAGCAGAGCTTTTTTTTCTTTTCTTATTACAGCCGTATCTGAGAGAATCACTTCAAACTGTGTAATTGAATTTAGTTATTGAGTATACGTAGTAAATATAATTACTTAGTGATAGATTTTCCTTAACAAATCATCATGCATAATTCGAAATTCTCTTTAATTACTCTTCCAAAGAGAAAAGGCATTCAATAAGTTATAACTATTAATTTTTCAATGAATGCGTGTTACTACATAAGGATTGTAAACTACCTTAAAGAATTCAGATATTAGAAAGTTTTCTGAAAGCTAATAATATCAACACCCAATAATGCGCTGTATTGCGGTTACAATTGTATTACCATCCATATATGACTTTTATTTCATAGAAATATAGATTTAAAAGTCTGAATACCAACTTTGATGAGTTATTTCGATTTCCTCAGTATGAAATTATCTTACAGCTCTAGTTCAGCCAGTCCATAAGTCTGTAAAATACAGTTTTTCATTTAAAACAATAAGAATTTTAATCCTGCTACTTATTTTTTTATTTGTAAATTATAGTTATCCTGCAAAGAAAAAAAATGCTAGCATAAATATTTTCTCAACATATTTAATACATACTTACTTTACAAATAGATATTCTGTTTTTTGTGGATGATCCCCTAATCCACTTTCGATGATCGAAAGGCCGAAGACTGTTCAAGAATGTCGACATGGACAAGGAAATACAATATGGCAGTCATATCAGTGACGTCGCGGTACAGAAAGCAATTTACTCCAGTGACAACTGGGAGCAGCGGAAGAAATCTTCTCTCTTTCCATCAATGTAAAAACGAAAGATGGCTCCTTCAGTTCATATCATTCGCTCCCGATTTGTAACGCGACAATTTTTTTCATCTGTTGGTTTGTCTATGGAAAATAGAAAAGGAGTCTTGTATTTGACAGAGGCAAAATAATCGATGTTCGACATCTACCCTTATTTCAGAGAATATTTTTCGTGAATGTTAAATCTAACACGACAGTAATTTTATTTCATAATAGCTATAAATTTATGATTATAATTTATACAGCTTATAAACAGATTATAAATTTTTTTGCGAGTTTTTTAACAAAACAAAATGTATGATCACACCTACATAATTCATAAGGATTTTGCACTTTGTATTTAGAATAATGAGTTCAGTAGCAATAAAATTCACTGATGTAGAGTTAGTTCTTCACATAAATTAAATGCCAGTTACGTTTCAAAGTCCTCTTACAAATTTGCGTTAAAACGATCATTCGGGATTGAGTTGTTTTTTATGTATAAACCGCCAAATGATGCAATTATTGTCGTAGGCATGAAATGCAAGGTTAATATTAAGTGCCGGAATCAGATTTTTCAGTAATCAATAAAAATAACTTGAGCCTGATTCTTTATCATACCTTCCTCTGTTATTTGTTATAGAAGACTGATTCAATGGACTTCAATATTATGCAAATCTCATGACATTGTACGCAATACCCAAAAAGTGACATTAAATCTTTAAAACATTATTGAAAGATTTTTATTTGTTCTGTTTCAAATAAGAAACAAAAAAAAATCCTGCCAGTTATAAGCCAAAGAAAGTGAAAATTTGTGCATTACATTATTATGAATAGCAGTTACTACTTTTGTAAACTAATAAAATGAAATAATGCATTCTATTTTTAATAACTGTAGAAAATTCAATCAAAATGTTACGTGAATGTACTCGTATACTTCATTACCAGTCGATAAAAGTACATAAAATGCTTACTTACTGATTACATGCCTAAACACTGCCTAAACAATTACATGCATCTTGTAACATATACGCAAATTAACAGTACTATTTAACTTACTCTCTAATATAACAGGTATGACTCTTTAACCTGCTAAATGCAGCTCGCCTTAAAAGCAATGGTCTGATTTTTTTAAATAAAATTTCAAACAGAAATTGTGCTACAACACACTTCTTTAACAATCATTATAATTTAATTCCTTGTGATTTAATTTTCTGAATTACATTAGATGCATAATATAATTTTAAACAATTGCAATTGCGGTCCCCTTAACTAATCATCAAAGTTTAAAAAAAATCTAAATAATTCCATTTTTGCACTTTCTACTGCGGCAGTACATCTTTTAAGAGAATGTTTATCGAGACAAGAGAAAAGTAAACGCGTTCATAATACGTTGCATTGATAACCTACCTCAAACCATTATTAAATAACATTATGAATTCGTACACTTATAACTTTCACTGAAAAAACAATTCTATATCTAATAAATTATTTAAATAATTTAAAGCTAAGTTTGATCTCCGTATGTTAGTCTTCACGTTGGTTGTGTGATAAAAGCTAAACAACTAACTTTATACAAGAACCCCGGTAAGTTGACGGCTGATTTTAAAATAATTTTTATAACTTGATTTGTAATTCCTTCTTTTGATTTGTAATTCCTTCTCAGCATGTTCTGAGTCATCTCACTTATTCTAATTTTCCTAATTATTTCTTTTCATATAAGTTAAAGGTAAAGAAGAAGGTTAGTTTTACTTTTCAAACTACTGCGTTATTCTTCCTTTTTAAGTGAAAACATTTTATATTATTCTTAATGCCACTATGTTCTTCTTTTGTTTTCGATTTACTCATATGCAAATTAGTTGGCAGTTATAATTATTGGAAAAAACTGTAAAATCAAAAGGCATGCTGTTCTAACTAAAAAAAGAATGCAAAAATCATCTTGTTTCATCATTAATTTGTGTATTGTAAAAACATACCCAGCAAAAGGAACAAGAATTATTTATTCACATTAAAAAATAATAACATAATTAAAAACAAGATTACTCGTTAATTTATTACAAACGTTTCTTTTAATTCGAAATTTCTTTTGCTATTTTTAAAAGGAAATAGATGTCTAGTTGCGGCTTTTGCAAAATCCAAGTATGGCTCTTCAGTATTCATGTATTCTATAACGCAGATTCTGCTGACATGACATTTAACCATAATGGTAACAGAAAATAATAATATTCAGGTTGCTGTAAAATAACTTCTCAGAAAAGTTGTGGACAAAAACATAGAGAGGCGCCTACAAATATGAGAAAGTATCTCACATATTGCTATATCGTCATAAAGCTAATGCAGTGTTTCTATATCAATAAGAAGCTCTTTAGCTCCTTCCTCCAATGTATACGACCTTTTGCAATTAACAGAGACTACACGCTTAAAACGAAGATCTGCCGTTCTTGAACTCTAGAATGGTTTGGATAAAAGTAAGAAAAAAAGAAAGAATTCTTTACATTCAAAGTGAACGGTATCAATTATCTACTAAATCGCTATGGGAAATGATAAAATATTATTAAATTACTACCCCTACATCACAATTCTAGAAGAAAATATGCCTTCTCGAAGCATTGTTTTATGCTCTTTAAGCATACCGCTGTCTTCAAAATCTCAGTCTCTTATTGTTCTTTTAACATCAAGAATTATCTTTAAAATAAAATAGGTTCCTTATACTTATGAAGTAAGGATTTTCGTTTTTATTATTCCAAAATTCCGTGCAAAGCATTGCATAGAATTTTGCATCAATGATATCCACATCAGTGCATAATTGCATCAATGACTTAAAAATGTTGTAACCCAATAAAATCTGAGCATTGTAAATCCATTTAACTGTGATACGGAATTTTGGTTACGTAATATAACTGGATGCTACACTCGCCAAAGGAGTATAAAACTAGCACTCGTAACCGAACTTCAGTTCTTAAGATTATCTCCCCTTCTAAAGGATCAGTTCCTGTCACTTTATCGTAAAAGACAAATTTACACCTCAGTCATCCGGCCTATTCTTACATACGCCTCGCCTACCTGGGCAAGCGCCAGCGAAAGTGACATCTATTCCCTACAAAAAATTCAAAACAAGATTCTCAGGATAATCACCGGAGCTCCATACTACGTTAGAAACAAAAATCTGCATGCTAACCTGAAAGTGGGACTTATTTCTGATTTTCTGTACAGAATAAATGCTAAATTTTATGATAAAACTACGCAGAACACGTCCGCCGGCTTTCCAGATGTATTCGCTTACGAAAAAATTGAAGAAGGCAGGAAAAATAGGCCATTTGTAGCTTTTTTCTTAGATAGCGCAAACACGCAGAGAGATCAACATGTGTAAACTTCGTATTAATTTTATTGCAAATTTTGGACTTAAAAACTTCCGGTAGCTCAGCAGGTATTACAAGACTGCCGCCACACCCCTACTAGGACAATCTGTCATCGCATCCTCATCCGCCAGTGAGGTGATTTCAGAGACAATGAGTCTCACTTTTTTCTTATTTTATTGTATTTTATCTTAAAAGTATGCACATTTATGGTGGACCAATTTAATGAGCCCTTATGTGCGAGTCCCCTCTGGGATTCCGTGATAAACTCTAGTAAGAGCGGAATTAATTCCTGCT
>KK122182.1:1131628-1162617 GCA_000611955.2 Stegodyphus mimosarum
CAACCGAAGCAAAGCATCAACTTCAGTGCATTCCTAATATTACCTCCAGGGTTCTGAACATGGCTAAACTGCAGTCCCCTTGGATTGTTTATAGCATGCAGGTAGCACTTAAAAAGTTCTAATATTTTACCCAACGGACTAATCACGAAATTATATGTAAGCGTTTTGAATATCTATCTTAATGATTTATTTTACTGTTTGTGAAATTAGCGAACTTTATAATTCTCAAGACGAGCAGGTTTCTTTCATGTTAAAGAAGACAAGCGGTCGAGTGATAAAGTCGCTAAACTCTGATAGTTCAGTCCGTAATTCAAATCCCGCGAACGGGCTGGCTGCATGGGCGTTTTTGTGGTTTTCTCCAAGTGTAATGTAGACTCACTTCCAAAAGTTAAGCACGAAGATGTAAAATGCAAAAACATCAACAAATACTGCTTTGATTGACACAAAATAGCATATATATTTATACATAAAACAAATTCAATAATTATATACAGAAATGAAAACAATATTAAATTTTTGTAAGTTATCAAATAATGACATACTGGAGACTTAAACAGAATTATGTATAAAGTGAAAATAAACAGCATAAAATGAAAAAAGGACATTAATAGGGTATGTGATCCCCCCTCATCTGTATACAAAGTTTACACTTTGTGACCATGCTTTCAATTAGGTGGTCAACAACCGCAGAATTAAGCAATCGCCATTCTTCTTGTAGAGCATTTCCAGCTCAATAAGGGTGGCTGGAGGTGGGAAACATGAAGATACAGCACGGCCGAGAGCATCCCAAAGATTTTCAATGGGATTAAGGTCGGGCGAATATGCTGGCCACGCCATACGCACAATCCCTTCACTCTCCAGGTAGTCATCGGCGATGTCAGCTCTATGAGGACGTGCGTTATCATCCATTAAAACAAAAGTAGGGCCAACTGCTGCAGCGTACAATATCACAATGGGTTCTAGAGCTTCATCTCGATATCGGACAGCCGTCAAAGACCCCGTTAAAATATGTGCAAGTCTGTGCGGTACCCTAATGAAATCCCTGCCCACACCATAATGCTTCCGCCTCGGAATGCCTGATATTCGGTGATGTTTTGGGTTTGATTGCGTGTTCGTTGTTCCCGCTATATCCTTATACGCTTGTCATCTGGCTCCAGAGCAAATCTTGACTCATCAGTAAACATGATATTGCCCCAGTCAGACACATTCCAGTTGACATGTTCCCGGCACCACTGTAACCGTGCCCCTCTTGATTGGACGGATAGAGGAACACAAACTGGAGATACCCGGGCGTACAGTCCACTCATATGCAATCTTCGGCGTACAGTAGCTGCAGATATCGCCTTGCCAATGGACGCTGTAACCATAGATGTCACACGTGTGGAGGTCGCTCTGCGATTCCGCTTGGCTACAATAGCAATATATCGATCTGCTGCGGGGGTTGTAACCCTTGGGCGACCGGCTATGGGCCTTCGGACAAGGGTCTGTGTGGTTTGGAATTGTTTCCATAAACGTGAAATTACAGAATGATGAACGCGAAAGAAAAGAGCAACATCTGTGATCGACTGTCCTGCTTCAATGCGCCCCACAGCACGCCAGCGCTCAGATCTTCCATTCGTCTTCTGGAAGTCACAGATCAGTCCAGATCTTCCATTCGTCTTCTGGAAATTAAGCACGAAGCATGTCTTGAAAATAAATTATGATAAAGTTTTAAACACCTTCTATCAGCACTTACAATCAACTTCTGTAACCCTTCATAAAGCTGGCTTCTTATAAGACTGCCTTTTTTGCATATTTCTTGACATGAAAGCGCGATTGGCTGTTACCCTATATATTTGTATACTTCCATCTACCTCTACAGCGAATTGCATCGTCTTCAATTCCGATTGGCTTCCGGAAACTAGCATTTTCCTCTCCGTGCTTAACTTTTGAAAGTGAGTGTATATTCGTGCCAGTTTACCTTAGCAGATCCTCCAAGAAGGCATCCCTCCCCTTAGGCAGCTAACAGGCTCTTCCGTAATATCATAAAACCAAACTAAATAAAGACATGTTGCTTTTACAACTTGAGATATTCTTTATCTGCTCTGGAGGATTTTGTTCTCAACTAAAAGCGTGGTTAAATGCATGTACATAAAAAATTTATCCTTTATATTCGATATTCATTAGCGAATTGTTGTATTAAACATTTTTCAAGCGAAAAAAATGTACTGAAATCTGAAGCAAGTTATTGGCGTACAAAACTTCGTAAAAGATCCTTCAAACTTGAGCTTCAAATTAGTTTTTAAAAATGTAGCTGTTTCTGTACATTCAATAACTTCAGTTAAAAATTAAAAATTAGCTGCTGGATACCTATAAATAATCCATGAAAAATATTAGATAGGAAAATTTCTCCGAGGATTTTTTTTTTTTTTTTTTTTTTTTCAAAATAAGGCACTGTTTAGAAATTTCTGATAGTCGTCAAACAGTGCTCTGTGTATTATTTATTTTTAACCGTCAATCTGCACTGCTTTTACAGATAAGTTTTCTAATGCTGTGCACTTTTAAATTTGCAGAACGTTTTGCGCGTTTTCTTTATTGTTTAAATATTAATGCAATTTATAATATTCTAACTGATACAAGGAATCTTCCTTCATTATGGAAACCGTTTCTCAGTGTTTCTCCAAATTAACAGTCAATACTTTGAAGTAAAATCATCAAACTGTTTATTATTTACTTAGATTAGTGACTGCTTATTCTTTACTTATATGTGTTTACTTAAAAGCAAACGTATTGCTACTGTTGGTTTGTATATATTCAAAATAAAATTTTGGGCCTACCAGCAATTGAGCGGCAGGGACGCAGCTATTGGGGTAAGGGGGGCATCTGTCCCCTTGTGTACCATACAGTGGAGGCCAAATTGAAATTCTCACTACATTTTGGCAAACAGGAGGGGGCGCGGAAAATGCTAGTTACGTCTCTGCGAAGCGCTAAAGTCGCTGAACTCGGGTAGTTCGAACTGGATTCGATTCGAGGCAAACGGGTTGGCTGCATAGTAGTTTTTGTGGTTTCTTCCATTTCTGACGTGAGTATAAGCCAGTTACAATTAGAAAGCAGTCTATAGGGAAATTTCAGAAAAAAAAAATGGCTCGTATACGAAAGCATCCTCCCCTTGAGTAGATGGCCAAGCGTGCTTTGCCGTAATAAAATAAAGCAAACCAAAATAATGTTTTATGTAATCCCCAAAGTGTTAATTTTATTCCATTTGCTGCATGTATTTAGGGTAAAATATTTCTTTGATCCCTTTTGTACCTTACATCGTATGTCCTATTTAACCTGTAATCTGCGTACTCAAATTCACATGAAACGTAGCGTTTGCACAGCGCATACCTGCAATATAGTTTCATGGTAATAAAACGGTTCTTTAAATTCCGTTGAACTCTGATCATACTCTTTTGATTTTTTGAAACTTGAGTTTCTTTTTTCCTTTTCATTCCTATTAAATTAATTGATATGGAGGGAAAATATCTGTGCATTTACTGTGACAAAAGCATGAAAGAAATGCACAGAAATGTTGCTATCATAAGCAATAAATAAAATATATAGTAATGGAAACTCACTCGCGAATAAATGCCTGTAGATTAAGATTACTTATGTATTCGTTTCCTGAATGGATCATCTGAGGATTCGAGAACCGCATTAAAATTCTTGAAAATTGCGAAAACAGTGCTGCATCATCGAATATTGTTATATTTTATAAATTTTTACTTACATAATTACGAGTTTTAGGAGCTAATTTTGTTACTGCTACATATTTTTAGATGAACGAATTCATGCGTGTATATATGCATATTGATATATAATAAGTAAATATATATTATTATAAATAATTAATTGATTTTAATACAGTAGAATCCCTGTTAATCGATAGCAACGAAACCCCTCTGAATTCGGATAAATGAATGCATATTTTTAGAACTTAATTGTCATTCTTTATGAAGCCATCTATAGAAATTACAGCATACGAAGTCCGTCCTACATGTCTTTTTATCTGTCGACCACACTTAAATAAATAATAGTATTTTTGTCATTATAAAGTATGTGAAATCTGAAAAGCAGTTAGACGTTTTGCAGTTTGTCACGAAAGCTCTTCCCAAAGCAAAATTTAAAGGTTCAAGAAAAAGGTAAAACTCTGATGTGAAACTTTAAAAGATTTGTGTTAGTTAACTATCTTTAATTTTTTATTTAAGATTTGTGTTTCGTTCAATAATTAGTTCAGTTCTTCTTGCTGAAGGTCATTGATCATATTTTTATTAATTCTGGTGATAACAGAATTGAAGAGAGTATTAAATCTTTAATTATATTGTAACGCTTTCCATAACATTAATTTGGCAACGTATCTTGTCCCTTTGGCAACAGTTTGTTTCTCGTGATTGTGCTCTACGATATGTTTCTGTGGTGTGTTTCGCTCATAATTATTCGTTATTTTGTTACACTTTAAGTTATAATAAATCTATTTAAATGAGAAATTTGACAGAAAGAAGCGCAAATTTTGTTTTTTCGATTACATTTCGAAGTGCTAAAAAATAAAATAAGGTAAGTTTGTTTCCATTATAACATACCTCGAGTTTTATTTTAAGTCTACAAATTTATCAAACTCGTCTCGTAAAATATATAAGAAAATTTCTGTCGAAGCAATTAGCAAAGCAAGTTTATGTCCATTATAACACGTATGGAGTTTATATAAGATATTAAAAATTTATAAGTCATTTCCTAAAATATTTTTAAAATCTTGTTTAAAACAAAGGGTTTCTATAAAAGTAATTAATTATTTATAAACGTTTAGTAAAAGAGCAGATAAAATAATTATAAGAAGCAAATACAAGTACTTATTAATACCCCGAGTAAAGATTTATTCTAAATAATTTTCGTCTTCTAAATTTCTTTCAGCTCTGCCATTTCTGAAACTAGAATGAAGTAATCCAGGAATGAGACTCTAAAAGCCAAACATAAATTTATTAAAGTTAACGTAACGTAACGTAAAAGGCAAATATACAAAAGGAGGTGGTCAGCAGCTCCTTTCGACATGCAGTAAAGCCATTACTAGGCTTTCCGGAATAGTAGCAATACAGCCATAGCAGGGCGGCTACCAATAAACAGTTTGGGATTAGCTGCAGAAATAAATGACGTTCTTCCCATGAGGAATTCCTCCATCGCATATTCTTCTCAATGGCCATATAGCTAAAGAAGTGTCACTTTCAAATGAACGATATTACCAGCTTCCAGATTTGGCCGATCCCTTATCCATTTTGATTTTAGCAAAGAATGCTGTAATTCACTGCGCCATTTCTTCAAAAAATCTCTTCTTTATTTGTTGCAGAGATTCCACATGGAACGAAGGTCTTGAAGGGTGGTACAGTTATAATTCGGAGACACCTGTAACAGTTTCTCCTACAAGGAAATGATCAGTGCATCTAAACTTGATACATTCGAACTAATGGAAATTAGAAGCCTAGAATTTAGAATAGGCTCTATTTTCGTAAGTAAAGAAACCACCTCTACAAATGTATTGTCCCTCCTATAATTCTGCTGAGATGAAACTTCACAGATTTAATTCTGCTTTCCCATACATCGCTGAAGTATGGAAAAGCAGGAGGAATCATATGCCCCTGAATGGAATAAGTGGCCAAAACCCATTGATTTCTTCTGACTTATTTAATTCCCTTAAAGCTATTTCCACTTCACACATTTTTCTCTTCGCTCCAATAAAATTAGTCGAATTAACGCTGAAAATGCGTTGCGCAGCTAGCTTCTTCAATGTAACAATAAAAGAGTCGGTTGTTAAATTTGAAACCTATTCAGGTATGAACATCCTTTGTTGCCATGCAAACGAATAATGCAGCATAACCCTTAGTAGTCCTTGCACCACATCATTTGTTAAATTTCAAAGTTATTGGTTCTGCATAGTTCATACAACAGTTGAAAAATGGCCCTTCTAATTGTAGTCTAAATTCTGGCCAGTTACCCGTTACTTGAGTAGAAGTATTCACTTTGCATCTAATGCAAACTATAGTTTGTATACGCATTTTGCTATAGAGCTTTTACTGAGATTCTTTGCCCCAATAATTTTTTTAAATGTGATCTAACACTGTAGGTCCTGCATGTAAATATGTAATATGATAAAGCTTAACCAAAAGTTCGCTCAATCCGGTAGAAGATGGAATAATTAATGGATGCTTAGCATTTTAATTTAACATGGAATGCTGAATGCGACCTCCCATCTGAAAGAGATTGTCTTCAGTACCGCCAACGTACCACTTTTCAAAAGTTTTCTTGGAATTTAATAAATGTATTGTCATCTCCAAAATAGCGCATTTTCCAAGGTGTGCGCTATGAAATGGTGGATTGGAGTTGCTGCAGCTCGAACGTTCTATGAACGTAAAAAAGCTACCTGGTTGGTCTTGCCAATAGTCATATGTTTGTCTCAAAGATTAAGCCATGCATGTCTAAATGCATGCCGTATTAAGGCGCAACTTCAAATGGCTCATTAAATCAGTTATGGTTTCTTGGATCGTACCTTACTACTTGGATATCTGTGGCTCTAGACACCTTTAGATTTGGTTTGGTTTAGTAGATTATGGCAAAGGACTCAAGGGCTATTTCAAAGGATAGATGTCTTAGTGGAGGACTTTCTAAGGGAAACTGGTTCGTATATACGTTACACATGGGGAAACCACGAAAACGCCCATGCAGCCAGCCCATTCGCCTGGCATCGAACACATGTCGGAATTACCCGCTTTAGATTTATATATGAATCTTCGTTATTTGAAATGAAACACAAATGAAAATTTTAACTTTATTATTGCCTACAGCTTTGCTTCGTATTATTTTACATAAAAGTTTAATTTCGTAGAAAACTGTGCATTGATGATCATTGTGAGAATAGTAGTTATGAGTCAAAAAAAAGCTCTCTACAAAAAGCATTAATGGGTAGGATCGGCAGCACAGCCCCTGCAACAGGAGTGACTATACCGAAAGCAAAATTTGAATGGCACCGTGGCAGAATTTAGGTTATTCAAATACGACAAAGCGCGCAACGGTTATCTGCCTAAGAGGAGGGATGCCTTCGCAAAGTTTCTAGAAAAGCCGGTGCGTTTTCGCGTTACACATGAGGAAAACCACAAAAACCAACCAAGCACCCAGCAATGATGAACAGGGACAAAAACCATGCATGTACATTCGCAGAAAAAGAACACAGACAAACACATAGAGGTGTAGTTTTGATTTCTTTGAAAAGTACATGTAACTATAAAAATTCACTAGATTCTGATTATAGATATGGATAACAGGAAAATCTCACTAATCAATTAAATAGTAAATCATTAGTAATGTCATTCATAGTAATAAAGTTAGGACATCTTGTAAAAATAAAGCGAGGGAAACTGGAAAAATTATCGCATTACTAAAATCTATTTTTATTTTATTTCATACAAATTGCTAAAAAAGTGTTTCATTAGAAGTATAAAAGCACTTTGTATTGAAAAATAGCATAACAAAGAGTATTCATCTACTACCTTCAAGAAGACTCTATGAAGAGAAGCTGTTTCTTCAGCAGACATAAGCAACTACGTCTTGATTGAATGCTCCAATAAGCCGGAGAAAATGCTCTGTGAATAAGGAAGGAAGCTGTATTATAGAGCAGGCAATAGACTGCTGAAGACCGTTATTAACACTGCACGAAAACTATTTATCTCGGCTAAGGAATTCGACGTATCAACTACTTGTTTCCTGTCTCCCACTTTTCACTAGAACGAAACGTCAATGGACATGTTGTTAGAATAGCTCGAGATACTTTTGGCTCCATTACAGGCTGAAGGTTACCTGGAGTCTGATGTAAGTAGCCAACAAAAACTTATAAAAAAAAAAAAGAATAAGAAAAAAGAAAGAAAGAAATGTCACGCTGTCGGATAAGAATATATTGAAATGCTTACAGAAATTTTAAAAAGCAGATTAAATTAACATAACTTTTCATTCATCTGAAATTTACGTATTTGATGTTGAAGTTTTAATGCAAAATTAAACAGATTTGTAAGAGAAAATAAAAAGTAAATATTAAAGCGCTTTCACTTTAAACTATTAGAATTTGGTAATTGTTTGATAATGTATACACAAATTTTAAAAATGTGTATACATAAATTTTCCATCTTAGGATTTTTGCTTAATTTCACTGCTTACTGATGAATAATACTAACGGCTGTTCTTCATTCCGTTAAATTTTTGCATGCATGTATCCTTGCTTAAAGTGGAATTTGATTAACACATCGTATTCACGTTACTAATGGGGAAGACCACGAAAACACACATACAGCCAGCTCGTTTGCCAGAATCGAACCCACGTCGAACTACCAGTGTTCAGCGAGTTTATTGCTCGGCCGCTAATGCGCGTATGACTAGCAAAGAAGGCGCTGCACCTATATTTCTTTCTAAGCTGCAGAAAATTGCTATTCGAAAATGAAATTACATATTCAGAATTTTAGAAGCATTTCATCATTAAATAAACAATCTAAAAAATTCATAATTCGCAGAAGCGAATATTTTCTAGCTACTCGACAGCTTCTTTTGAAAAAACCCTTTGGTAAAAATTCTCTAATGGGTTTCAGACCCATGAAGAACGAGATTGTAGAAATTGTTACAAATGGTGAGGACGATGAATTTGAAATAGACAATATTAAAGAAGTACTGAATTCAAATTCAAAAGATTTGAGCGGCATCAATCGTCCTGAAGAAGAACACTAAACGCGCTTATGAAGACAAGGAAAAGATGTTATGTGAAAATAAATTCTCCAAAGTAGATAATTGTCAAAAACTAGAGGGATTATTTTTGCAGTCTGGAATTGTTAAGTATGGATATGGACTCAGATGTTAATCTTGAAGGATGGTCGTTTTTATTGGACTAGACAGTTCACCAGACAGGGAGACTCCCAGACCTGGTCGTTTTACCAGCTCTTACACGGTTAATTGCGCTACCTCCTCCAGAGGCGATCCAAGGAGGCATAACCCCCCCCGGTCAACTCAGGGAGACAAATTGCACAAAATTTTAAGCACGACCAGTCGACCTCCGGGGCTATTGGACTAAACAGACGTTTTGTTTGTTATCAAAGCATTCATGCTGACAAGAAAAAAATTAATTTTTTTTTAAATAACTCTCCTTAATTTTTTTCTCTGGCAATTAGAATTACAATTATTAAGGTATACAGAAGCATTAGTTAAATATCAGCGTGGCATTCAGTGTATATTTTACTTGAAAAGTGTCAGAAAAATTAAATTGTCAACACTCGTGCATTGACTGGAAGATCGAGAGGAATTAAGGGATACCTGTAAATACCGTAAAGTAAATTAGTTTTTAAGCCATGTATTTGCAGTGCGCGTGTCTTCCTAAGTATGTTTAACGTTTTTATTATTCGAGTGTCAAAATTTTCCTCGAACATCCTAAGTATTAGATCTTAAAATAATATTTTGAAAATATCCCAAATAGCTCTGCTCGTTTAAATTTCCAATATTTTTGTAGTTTTATGAGATGAAAAATGAAACGAACTAATCTCTGTTTTATTTCGCTTTATACGTCCCTCAGAGTAATAGACCAAATCGTATATAAATTATATGTCAAAGCAGGCAAATTATTATGGATGTGAAAAGATACAATTTCCTATGAAAAACTGTCTCTGGTTAACCAGGCTTATATAATGATTTGATTATACTATAATCTATGTTTATTATTTTCTACATATAATGCTATATATTTGCGTAATACGAAGATTTATTTACGTATTATTTTTTGTTTTAGTTACATTTCAAGCCTGCCATTGTTGTTGTACCTGTATATGTTACTGATTGGTATAAAAATATTAGATGAGATCGCGTCTATCTGCGCTAAGATTCTTGATTCCATGAACCGAAAACTTTTCTGACATACATCAAAGTCACACGTATTTGCCTATTTAATAATTTTAACTATATGTAATTTAAAGTATCTTTTCGAATATTAATGAATTTTATATACTCGATTGCAAGCCTTATGACACTGTAGACATCTTTTGAAATTCTGAAGAGAGAAAAGTAAAACATAGTCTGTACTTTCACTGGGATTCACACCCAGAATCTTCCAGCTGCCAGCTGGTAGCACAAACCAGCTACATTGCGAAAGTACGAGAGGAAAAATATGGTAATTTTTTACATTCTCTCCCGCTTGAAAAAGGCGACTGGGAAAAGGTACAAGACTAGATGATGACGTGTTATCGTCTACCCCATTTCAGGTCGGGAGCCACTGTTAACATTGAGAATGAACATTTTGGGCAAGGAAACACGGTAAATCAACTGTGCCGCTATCGGCATTTCAACCACGGATCTTCTAATATTAACATAGAAACTTGTACAAAGAAAGAACGCAAGGGGAATGCAATAATTCCTTACAATATTGTCACGACGTACGCTTCTTATTGTAACACAAAATTTGTTTGAGATTTTCATGCATGATACGCAGTAGCATTTTAACCTTTTCCAGTCTTTATAATTTAACGTTTATAATTAGACTACTTCGAAACAGCAAGAAACCTGTACTTCACTAGATAAATATGATACATTGACAAACTATGCTCTACTCTTTGTCTCATCAACAGTCAGTCTCGTACATATATTCTTTCAATTGCAAAATAATTTACTTTTAAAGGAAACGGGTTCCCTCCTCCTCTTTCTCTTTCTGAAATTCACTGAATTGTTTCATTTGAAACTAAAGAAATTAGAGATTTTCTCAGTTATTCTTTTTATTTAATAAGTCTTCTGTACTTATTCATCACACTGTTTCCTTTTATTCAGAAGTTCAAATGTGCTTTCCCATTTTATACGTCTGTTGATCTCTTTTTGACCCTGTTAGATACTGCAATGGCAGTAACAGATAGCAGAATTACTTGATCCTTCATAAACCAATCAATTATCAAATTAATATCACTGTTCCAAAGGAAAGTCATACGAACCACAATTTAGAAATGATTCAGAAATAAGATGCCTTTCACTATATATACTAATTTCCAGGAAGATGAAACAAGCTGAGTTGTCGTGGGTGGAAACGAAGAACGTTGAACTTAGAAAACAAGATGTGCTGTGGACATCATACCACGAAAACCATCTAGAACAGTAGTTCTCAAACTTACTATGGCCATGGAGAACTCTACATAACTGCATAATTGGAAAATTACAAATCTAACTTTTATATCTTAAATGTAAATTGTGATGTAAAAATAAAGTATAAATAAAATATTTTCATATTCAAAGAAGTATTTATTTAAATTATAACTTTTGCTTTAAAATACAAGAACAAATTATTTTTTCCCAATGAGATGGGTGAACCTGATAGGACGATATGATATTATTTATGCTCCGCTCTATGTTTGTGAATAACATTCGTAAGTTTTCATGAGCACTAATTCTTTTTTGTGTGTGTGTGATGAGGCTCGTAACTGCACTAAATCCTCGTTTTACTAAAAAAGAAATTACGGGAAAGCAATCAGCAGCTTCTCTATAGTGACGCATAATGCAGAACGTAAAATTGGTATCTGTTTTTGCAACCAAAATTTGTGGTATCCTTGTTCAAACATTGGTTTCAGCTCCTCATTTGTGAATAATTCAATAAATTGCTTTTGTATTAAAATAGATTCATCTGAGTTTGTGGGTCTGTTTGCAAAACGGTCCAACACACAACGTGTGAAGAATGCTTTCAAATCTCTGGCTGAGGTCAAAATTAAGAGCCGATAAGTTTGGCAATGCGCAAGCAAATCTTCACCTCGTTTTTGCAGTTTTGAACGAAATGAGAGTATTCTCCTCTCCCCAAGTTTTGTTTCCATGGAAAAACGCAGGTATTATACACTTTTAATTTTGATTGAATTTAATTGATTACCCTGTAGTGAATTTAATTGATTACCGTGTAGTTTCAAAGTGTTTTCACGAAATTTAGCAAAAGTCAGCACATAAGCTATGTCATTTTTTGAATTAATTAAATTGAGCCTCAAATGATTGCCCCTGATTTCTAGGAATTCCAGCTTTGAATCAAAGAGTACATAAAATCGGTCCAAACATGGATTTTTAGATAATTAAGGAACTTCTGTGTTACATTGCAGTTGATTACAATCTTCATCGATTCCCAAAGTTGAACAAGTAATCTCTCATTTAACGCATTCCTTTTGATTTAATTAACTTATGAAATAATCTAGAGATTCATGCAGGCGTTTACTAAGATATTTGGTGACTAAATGTTGTCGGTTAATGACATGTTGCACAGGTAATATATTCCTTATAGCTTGTTTTAATATGACAGAAAGAATCGGTGTCGTCCTGCTATTGCCTGGGCATTGTCAGGAGCAAGAAGAGGATATTACTAAAGTGTATAGCTTTTACATCGAAAAACTGTTTTAATCAATTAAGTATTGTTTCACCTTTCGTATGAGTTTTAAAACATTTGAAGAATGTTGGGAACAGACTTTCAAGTGGCAGCCCTTGTAATGCCTTGAACTGAATGCTTCCTATTCCAAATACGTCTCGCCCTTCAAACAAAAAACCTGTAACAGCTGTTACCTATGATAATGATGTTTTTTAAGAATATAGAACTATTTGTTTCATTAATGGCAGTAAGTTAAAAGGAAAGGTTGGTCTTGCGTTTGTTATCTATGAAGACGGCAAAGCGAATGTTACTGTCCAACAATTGAATACCAGACGAATGTTCTAAGCTCCAAGCCGAACTTCTAAGCTTAAACCTTGCCGTTAAATAGTTAAACGGAGTTCTTGCCATAAGAATGAGACTTTTAAATATCTTATTTGCACGGATTCGCTTTCTTCTACGTGATAGACTATCAAAAAATCTGTTGGCTGTCTTAGTTTTAGAAATCCTTCTTTTAACTATTTTCAGTGTCAAAGTTTTAACTATTCATTAATGCTGATTGCAATTTCTATGCCTAACGCTGAAATATCAAATATGAGATTGAGCTAAAAGGTCAGAATACAGCCAGTTGCCATACCTGTTAAGCTTGTTGATTCATTTTCTTTTTAAAAAACAGTTAGCAGTCATAACATATGTCAGTTAAACGATTTTCATATTTTCTGCTATGAAATTTAATTTAATTAAATAATCGTAAATTAAAATGAAAGCACGGTCTTCCAAGGATAAAATACGAAAGCTTTACCGTTTTTTTACAGTTTTTTAATAGTATGTCGAAGACAGAAATATCAATCTAGCTGAATAAACTAATTACTTATAAAGGAAAGGAGTTATTTATAAATCCCCGCATTTTACTTTCCCTTAACTTAATTTGTCTGGATTTTTTTAAAAATCATAATTACAAAGAAAATTTTTAGTCTTTCCAATTCAAGTTTATTTCAATACTTAGTTCCTAAACACGATCAATTCAAAATAAATTGTATTGTATGCTCAGGAATTTCGTTTAAAATATGATCGAACGGAAAAAAAAAAAAGTTAAGTAGTCTGCTCTGTGGAAGTTAGTGCTATTAATTAGCATACTAATTTGGCAAACGGTCGCCAAATTTGAACCAGTTAAAGACATCGGACATAAAAAAAAAGTTAACGCTGGAATAAGAGGGTAAAGTTGCGAGGTCTTGGCTAAGTGGGGAGTGTTTATTTACTTAAACCTAAGGCTACTATAAAGGGGAGCTGAATCGTCATCCATTTTGTAGCTAACTTGTTGCTATTCGCCATTGTATCAGCATTGTATTGTTGACATATTTGTTGATCCATTCCGACCTAATTTTCAGAAATATGGTTGGATGTGCTGCACCAAATTGTTCGAATCAGTCCAAAAATAACTTTAGGATGTTTCGTTTCCCGAGAAATGAAGAAAGACGAAGGAAATGGATAGTTAATTCTCGTCGAGATCAATGGATTCCGGGCCCAGGAGCGTGTCTTTGTGAGGTAAGCTCAGCTTCGTATTTTTCCATAGAATATTAGAAAAATTACTCTTCGTATTTCTTCAAAATATGTATTTTCATTTAACTGTCACTATTTGACGATCAACTGATTTTATCAGTACAAAATCAACTGCGGAATGTGTATGTGTTTGTGCAGTAAAATATCGCCAATACTGTTTGTGATGGTGTTTCTTCTATTGTCCTGAATAGTTTATTCTGTTTGTAAAATTTGTATCGTACATTTCATGTAAACTTTGTGCTCGGTGATGTGCCTTTTTTTGATTTAATTTTACTGTACGATTGGTGATTTAAAGTAGCATTCTATGTTTTGATTCTGATGTATTGTCGCCAAATCTGTTAGTTGGCGCCAACGTTAAAAACTGGATAGTATGATCTAAATAATAAATGCTTTTGGTTTTTCTTTATAGTAAGATAAATATATTCCGTATTTTTTAGGCATTTTGAAGAAGTTATGTATTAATTTTAATATTCGATGAATCATTTTGATCCCGTTATTACGCTTTATTGTAGTAGTAAATCATCATGTTGTATTTTTAACAATAGTTACTTTAAATTTATTTTCATTGTGCGAGCAGGAAATATGTTTTAAGGGTACAGCTTGAGAAACATGATTACTTTTTTTAAATTTTGTTCTATTTTCATGTAAAAATTAAAATTTATCAGAAAATTGCATTCTTAAATTAATATACAACATATAATTGTAATTAAATACTAGTGCTTTCAATTTTAATGTTACATTTCATGCATGCTTTTGTTAAATTTGCAGGTACATTTTGAAGAAAATCAATTTGAATGCTCTAGGCAAGATGGACGTAAAAAACTAAAGCCCAATGCTGTGCCAACTCTTTTCAATGTACCTAATCCTCCACAACTGTTGACCCCACAGCGTCTAAAAGGCATTGGTTTACCAAAGCACCATTCAGTGACATCCAATTTTTGTAATGTATGTGTTTTTCATTTTTATGGTTTTCATAAAAAAATTTTTTTTTTTACACATGGATAAGTTGCTTTATAAAAGAATCAAAATATTGAAATTAAGGCATTCTGTAATAAAGCTTTAATTACAATGCCTAAGATTAGATTAAAAAATTAAAATTTTTAATAAGATACAATAATCCATAATGTTGGCTGTTTTTCGAGGACAGTCATGCATGGGTCCGTTTTCTTCAAATTTGCTCCTGAAAGGGAGAAACCTGTATCTGATTGCCTTCGAAGTCGAAAGAGTTTAAATCAAAAATCTGGATTAAACTAAAGTTGATTTTTTGCTTAATTTTAAATTCTAGATAAGTAGAGAGGAATATGCATGGCGTAAGTAAAAGAAATAATACTGAAATTAATAACTTATTTTATATATCAGCATTTTCAGGGTGGCTTGCTGCACAGTTTACCCTTATCAACTGAAGTGATTTCTGTTGCTGAACCATCTGTTGTAAGTCTTCATTTGAACAGTTATTAAATATTTACTACTATAAATTTATAGTATTAACACTGTTTCTGTAATTTAAGAATATGATAATGTAATATGTTCTTAAGTTTAAGAAGTATGAATGCTATGAACAGTCCAATGTATTTTTCCTTTTTTATAAGGAGAAAATTACTTTTGAAATGGTAATGATTATTTTTATCCGACCAGAGTTTCTGAATTTCTTTCACTTCCACATATTTTATATATTATAATTTCTTTTAGGTTCATTTGCAACAACCTTCATCATCATATTTTGGAGAAATTAATTTTGCTGCCGAAGGATCTGATGTAAATTGCCATTTTGCACTTCTAAAAAAGTTTAATAGTTTTTTAACATCTATTTGTAAACTGTACTATGTTTTTTTAAATGATTCCATCATCATAATCATACACTTTATTTCATTTCACCAGTGTTTGCAAATGTGTACATTACAATACATTTCAGGTGTGTTTGCAACAACATTTAGCATTATCTTCTGATTAAATAACAGCTGCTAGTAAAGCATCTATGCTACGTTTTCATTTGAGCAGCTATTAAATGTCATATGTTTTACGTATGTTAATGAATTTTAATAGGATTTCTGAAATATGAAATTGTTTGTTTGTGTGCATTGCTAAACAGCTATAGTATATCTGGCTGTTGTGCTATGGAATTATTTTTGAATTTTGAGTGTAACAATTTATTATCTGTTTATGAATTATAAAATGTTATGTAAAATAATTATTTCTTAAAATGAATGTAGTTTATATCATCTGTATTTGTAAATTTCTTATGTATATTTCAGGTTTGTTTGCAAGAACAAGCTTCAAATTCATCTTGTGATAAAATGCAGTCTATTTGTGAAGGATCTCATGTAAGTAGATAATTAGTGTATTATTAAATTGCTTGCTTATACAAAATGTTCTATAAATTAATTTTCTTTTGTAAAAGGAATGTAATTAATTTCATCAACATCTGCAAATTCTTTATGTATTTTTCAGGTTTGTTTGCAAGAACAACCTTTAGCCTCATTTTGCAATAAAATACCATCTATTTGTGAAGGCTCTGATGTAAGTTGATAATTAATGTATTATTAAATTGCTTCCTTAGATACATTTAAAACGTTCTGTAAAGTAATTTTTTGGTAAAAAGAATGTAATTAATTTCATCAGTATTTGCAAATACTCTGTGTACATTTCAGGTTTGTTTGCAAGAACAACCTTTAGCTTCATCTTGCAATGAAATACCATCTATTTGTGAAGGCTCTGATGTAAGTTGATAATTTATGTCTTATTAAATTGCTTATGATTATGGATATAATTGACCCTTGAAAAGCAGGAAATAAATTTTAAATATTCTAATAAAGTTAACAAAATAAAGCAAAAATAATGTAGGAAATGCTGAAATGAAGATAGATATGTGAAAAGAAGAGTCAAATTTAAAAACCCACCACAGTATAGGAAAAGAGACTTGAAAATTGTATTTTTATTTTGTAGATTTGTTATCTGTTTAAGTTTGACATGTAGTTCAAAGGGACTTTGTTCCTGAAGGACTATTGTTTTCGTTTTGTGATTTTGTGTTGAAACACTATAAATGGCTGTATCGCTTTTCAAATTGTTGCCATCAAATATTATCGCCTTGTATTATATTTAAAGAAATTAAATAATGAAGAATCTGCATAAATGTATATATGTTTCTCGTGTTGCGATAAAACAACGGTACCTAAAGTCATCAAATTTTGAATGTTGTAATTCTACTCTTAATATGGGCATCTGGAAGTCCAAATTTGAAATTCAGATTTGAAACCTTTCAGATTTTCTTTCTTTCTTTTTTTTTTTTTTTTTTTGTTTGTTTGTGTTTTTTTTTAATTACTATTTTGATGTTTATGTTCATATAGATTTTTTCTTTATTCCAGAATGTTTTTTTAAAGAATATTATAAAACAACAGACTGAATTGATCTCGCTTCTGCATTGCCAGAACAAAATATTACTGAAAGAACTTACAGCAACCAAAAAAAATGAAATTAATGTTCTAAAAAAATGGTATAGCACTGAAATTCAACTTCATGACCTTCAAGTGCAGCATGAGGAATTGCTGAAAGGAGTGAAAACATTCCTTTCAGATGAGCAAATAGCAATGTTGAAAATCCCTCGCAGAAGCATTGCAAAATGGTCTAACGAGGGAATAATAAAAGGCCTCAAAGTTAGATTTGCCTTGGGCAAGCATGGTTATAATTACTTGCACAGAATAGGTTTTCCTGTGCCTTCATACAGCACTTTAAATAAAAGACTTCAAGGTCTAGAAATGAATTTTGGAGTCATCAGTGATATGATTGAACTTTTGAAAATTAAAGGAGAAAAAATGGATGCTAGTGATAAAGACTGTATTTTATCATTGGATGAAATGGAGATTTCTGGCAATCCTGATTTTGATGTTTCGAAACGTAAATTTATTGGTAAATGTACATTAGGAAATCAAAAGGGTGCAGGAAATCATTATTTAGTTATATTACTGAGAGGTCTGAAGCTGAAATGGAAGCAAGTGGTTGCTCATGAGATAACTGGACAGGTAACAGGATGCCAGCTGAAACAACTTGTTGTCAATGTTATCGAAGCTGTCAATTCTGTTGGATTTAATGTTGTTGGTATTGTTAGCGATATGGCAGCAGTAAATAGAAGCCTGTGGAATTCTTTGGGAATAACTGTTTCTCGAAACCAAAGAATTAATTTCACAACAGACATAAAGGGGAAAATTATTTATGTATTTGCAGATGTGCCACATCTTTTAAAAAATCTCTGGTCTGCAACTCTTAATCACAATATAAAACTGCCCAGTTATGTTTGCAGTAAAGAAAACCTGGTTACTTCGTATGTATCTGCAGGATTTATAAAAGAAATCTTTATTACAGAAATAAATCAAAATTGTGGTTTGAGAACTATGCATCATCTCAGCAAAGAAGACCTCTTCCCCTCACATTTTGATAAAATGAATGTTGCTTCTGCTGTGAGGTTTTTTTCAATTAAAACAGCTGTAGGATTGGAGAAGGCAGTAGCTTTGAAAGAGATAAGCCCTAATGCTCTTACAACAGCATGGTGGATAAGATTTATATGTCAGTGGTTTCAAATCCTATCCTCTAGATATAGAAAGAACTCAATTTCTGTGACAAATAAAAACAAAAAAATTGAGTTACTTTTTGAGTTTATTAATGTTGTACAGCTTGTAGAAATTGGTAAGGGATGGAAACCATTACATACTGGTTTGATTCTCTCAACTTTATCAGCCATACAGTTAGCAGAGGCATGTTTTCTGAATGATTTTCAGTTTGTTTTGACAAGCAGATTGACACAAGATGCTCTAGAAAATGTATTCTCTCAGATACGCAGAAAAGCTGGTTTGAGGCCAAGTGCTTTGCAAGCTGTGAAAGCATTAAAGCTTATCTGTTTATCTCAGTTTATATCTGACATTAAGAACTCCAGCTATGCTACTGATTCAGATATTTATTTACTAAACTATGCGAAAGATGAATTTGAATTTCTGAAGGAGAAAAAAGCTTTAGAACCTGTTCCCATACCAGAAGTTTCTGATCTGTCTCTACAGGATCTCACCCTTAATGAGGAAAATAATGTCTGTTATATTGCAGGAGCTGCAATAAATTCTGTACTGAAAAATGCTTGTAGTTCATGCTCACAGTTTCTCTTAGTTTGTGAGCAAATTACTCCTTCCATTGATGAAAATAAGCAGTATATAATTAATTTTGCAAATTTAGGTGGGCTTAAATGTCCTTCGCCTGAAATTTTTAAATTGTGCCTTCTGTGTGAAAAAATAATTCAAAATTTTCGAGACGAAATAGTATGTGGAAATGTAACTATGGATGAGAAATTTATTAATATGATTTGTAAGAAAGCAGGTGAAGTAAATATTCCCTCCTGTTGCAATATCAAAACGAAGATAATAAAATATTATTTAACAGCCCGTGGAATTGGTCTCAAGAAGCTTCTTCAAAATAAAAAGCAGCATAGACGAAGTTTTGCATCTCCTGCTTTTAAAAGGAAGAAAGTAAATTAGAATCTATTCAAGAGTTTAAGAAGTTTTTACTCTTCATTTCTGTCTGTAAAAAAGTAGAGTAATTGTCAAAAATTGTTGCTTGTCTCTTTGAATAATAGTTAGGCCCATCAACAGCTGAATGGTTAAAGTTACTGAATGCTGGGAGTTACATCTTCTGTTCTATTTCCGAACAGGCTGGCTACATGGTTGGTTTTTTTAGTGGTTTTTCCCCATGTGTAATGTGAATACAAGCCAGTTCTCATTAGAAAGTCCTCCACAGTAGAAGGTCTCATAGTCAGCTAAATCAAATTTACTTTTGTGTGACCTTAAATCTGAGGCACCAATAGTAAATCTGTTTTGGCATATTATTAGGAATTTTAAATGAAAAATATATCGCTACTGTGAAAGAATATCAACTGATGTTTACCTTTCTAATTAATTAATGTCTTATAGTATTGTAATGGCTTGCAGTAATTTTTCATAATGTGATGTTGCATATGTTTTACTCTTCTTTGTTATCAAATAAATAGAGTATTCTTAATCAGACATTTCTTCTTTTGTAGTAGTGTTATGTACTATGATGTGATAATTTGAATTTGTTTATAGAGTACATAACAGTATTTTTTTAAATGCTAATAGAACCAGTGTATTTTATTTATTTACTTATTGCTTTAAAACAGGTTTTGAATCAAGGCTATCATTTTTTTTCCCCTTTGAGTATGCACATAAAACTTACTTAAGCTATATTTATAATATATCAATCAGATATATGTAAATGAAATAAATCTGTTAGGTTAGCTCCTTTAATGGAAAAAGAACTAAAATAAAATGACATGCCTTGAAACCAAGAATACTATCTAAATAGTGTTGGCTAAGATTTATTGAGATGGTTTTTTTCATTTAATATGACATCTCCACGTATAAATAAGAATTCAGTAAAGTAAAACTAACATAATATCCTATAGAAAGCTGTTTGATGTATAATGGAAGAAATTCAATTACTGCAGTGTGTTTTAATAAAATTTGAATATAGTAGAATAAATTGCACTATATCAGAAAAAAATGTGAAAAATGTTCTATTTTTTGCTTCATTTTCAATATGTGTGTTTTGCATATGTTTGTTACTAGAGGACTTACTTTATAGATTTGAAGCTAAATAATATTTTTATGTTTTTACTTATACAAATTAATTAATAAAAAGAACTGTTATTTAAGTATTGTCTTTGCTGTGATTTAGATTGAATCTTATTATATTATGGAATTATCATTTAAATATTCAGATACGTATAATATTAAGAGCATATGTATGTAAGTTCTTATAAATTTACAGTATTTTTTCGAAGTATAATAAAAGTAACCATCAACAGCAAATAAACGTATTTGTAAATTCTGTATGCAAAGGTATTATTTTTATTTATTTGTGTGTGTATTTTTTTTAATACTGTTTTTAGCTAAGTAAAGAACAATAAATTTTTTTTAATGGAATTTTTACGCTACTAAATCTATATGAAAACTTTTTTTTTTTTAAATATAGAATCCTACAGTCATCTGAACATTGAAGTAGTTTTCATAGTTCATTCTGCACTTCATTCTAAAAACATTATAATTTAAAGGCGTATATCCTGAATCAGTATTTAAAATCATAAAGTGTTTAGCAATGTTTTCTGGAAACACACGAAAAATAACATTTTTAACAAATTTGCTACCAATAGTAGACGTTTGATTCCATGTGAGCAAACTTCAAATAACATATTAAAAATAAAATAATAAAAAAAAAACAAGAATTAGATTAAAGATTTAAAAAAAAAAGAATCATGCAGACAAGCTATTAAATTTTTTAGAGGTTTAAAATGTGAATTGGCTAGATATATTAAATCATCAGCATGCATTTATGTATTTACCATGTAAAATTTGTTTACAGTTTTAGAAAAGTAGCTGTTGATTCAGGAAAGCTTTAGAAATTTAAAAGTTACTGAAGCCATATTCATACCAATTTGTATCCACAGCTTTAATAACCTCTAAATATTTTAATGTGTAATGTAAATAAAAGTAATATGCTTAACTCCATCAATACTGAAATCCCATAGCTGAGAAATTAAGAATTATCATACAAATACAGTACTAAGCGACTTATAATAATTTTTATATAACACATGAAATTACATTGAATTATAAAAGAAGAATAGTTAAATAAATGTGATTTCAAAATTAGTATAACCTCATCCAAAATTAAGAATATGGTTGAGGGAAATCTTTTCTCAAAAAATACATTGTGAGATGCCTAACATTATGCATGTATTTAGTATTTTTAACTAAAAATACAAATTTTAAATATCATATATGAAAATGTTTTAGAAACTTTTAAAAAACTTGAATCATACGAGCAATTTAAAATTGCATTTGGCAATTTAAAAAAAAATACGAGAAAGAATCTGAACTACAGATAAAAGAAGGGGGGAAAAGCTACACATCTTTATATGAGTGCAAAAAAAGCTGAAGTTCGGATTGTCTAGAATGTTAAATAACAAAGTTTTAGCGAACAGCGATAAAGAGCCAAAGCTGGCGCTCCAAACCTAAATTGCAACCCTAAAGCTTAGCTACAAAATGGCTGACGAGTCAGCCTGTATCTCTAGTAGCTCTACTTAAACCTGCTACGTTTTTCCCTTCTGTGTGGGGGAAAGAAATTTCGGCTCCACTATTTTCCCGATTTTCCCTCGCGACTAAAATCCCACTGACTAAAAGAACACCAAATCGTATATTTAGTCGCTGAGCTGAGGAGCGGCGAAAATGCCAATTAGTCATTTTTTTAAGCGTGCACTTAAAGTTACAGTTGTTAGTTCAAAACTTCGTGGACTTCTGCTTCGCAGAGATATGTTCGGAAGAGATACTGTTTCGAGGGAAGTAAGCTGTTCCAGATAGGTATTCTAATGTTTCATCACTTCTCACAGGTTGTTGGTAGTTACTAGAGTTCCAACGAGGTAGATGTTCTTCTGAGGTTTGCTTCGATGAAACAAGATTTATTTCGAGCTTTCGCCGTGTTTGAGTCTCCGTTCTTTAGCCCACGTGATGTCTATAAGAAGAAAAATAAATAAATTGGATCAGTGGTTTGAGATTTTTTAAGTTCTACTGAAAGTGTACGACAGCAAGTCTACAAAATACAGTCCACTAAATTTTAACGACGAAACAGCAATGATTTTGAAATGTTTAAATTTTTAGGGTATAAATTAACTTCCGATATCGATATCTTGAAGTATTATTACGTCAGAACACAGTGGAATTCTAGAAGAAGCAGATGCTTCTTCCTATAAGCGTCCTAAAGACCCTCTCCCTCCCGAAAAAAATGGGAACCGTTTAAAATAATTGATGCAAATAGTGGTTCAAATGGCTCGTTCTAAATTATTTTTTAATTAATTTTCAAAATCATAAAATAACTGACAGAAGGTGTGCAGCTACTGAAAAACTAAAAAGGCAGTGTAATATCTGCTAAAGTATATTATAATACGGGTTGAAGTTGTAAGGTATTTTCTCCCCTCTTCATCGCGTGTTAAGAATACATTGCTTATTTTAATGTTTATTATTTTGTATTTTATATTTCCTGGCTCATGAGCAAGCCTCACTTAGATTTTGTTAGTAATTTGTGTATGGCAACAAGAATAGATATTCAAGTTCTAGAACGATGTAGCAGCGTTATTGTTTTCTTCCGTGATAATAAAGTTTGTTTTCGTTGAAACTGATTCTATTCTGTGAATAATCACCACAGTTATAGTTTTTTAACGATACTGACTGCTTTAAAACTATGATGCGAGTCGTTAATTAAAGGCTACTTTGTGCTGAAGGGGGATTTATGCTTTTAAGTATTGAAAGCTAGAAAAGTCGGTGATATTTTTCTTGTAAGCTTTAACACTGCGTGCCTTGTGATGTAATTGGCAACATGTCCAGCCAGCAGTCGGGAAATCCGGAGATGAAGACGGGGAAGGCACAGCAAAATCTTTTCGTCTTCTCCGAAATAAAATGCATAACGGTCTCAACAGTGAACAAACACGAAGTAAAAAGGTGATGCACGATAATTCGTCACCACAAGAATCTGGCGACTGAGTCCCTCCTTTTCATTTGCCCTTAGAGTGGAACAGAATGTATGGTATTTTTTTCGTCCTTACCGCGTGCCGTCGTGGTGTAACTGGAAACATGTCTGGCTAGCAACCAGGAGGTCAAGAGTTCGAATCTCAGCAAGGGCGTTCTCCAAGTTTTCGCGTCTTTTGCACCTAAATAAAATGCCTAAAAGTCTCTCTGCAAAGTAAATCTGCAGAACATTACAGTATAGAAGGAAACTCCATGACTCCAATGATCCATGACTCCATCTCCAATGATTTAAAAACTGTTTCATGAAAATTTTAGTTTATTTTCAGATTAAGATTAGTCCTTTGATGCTTCTCTTTTCAGTTATGTATTTATAAGCATAAATGTAACTTCAGGTGTATCCCCATCATGATTTTTGCCTAAATTCTGGATGGAATATATCTGAAATTAATCTTAAACGAAGTTGGTTATTTGAACTATCGCGAAGGTAGTAAGAAGTAAAGACAAGACTACTTAGCAGAAGGTTCTTAATTGCGTTGTAAGGTATTTCTCCCGCCTTCTTGACCTGCCTTTGTGGTGTAGTGGTCAGCACGCTCGACGCGTATTCGAGAGGCCCGTAGTTCGAGTCCCGGTGAGGGCATCGCTCATTTTTCATCTCTCCTGCTTTTCAAAAAATACCTAATGTCTCTACAACATCACATCATTAAATTAATTTAGCAGAAGATTGGCTTCGTAAATTTATTTCTTGCTATTCATTGCAAATTCCTATAGTGCATGTTTTTAATTGCACGCAAACCAAACAGATCACTGTCTTTTTATTATTTTGGTAATTAATTTTTTACATAAAAATTAAACGTAATGAAATAATCAAAGAAGCTAAGTGATAGGGATTATTAAGCTGTAATATAAGCAACTGTAATAAATTTAACATATTTATGGGTGGAACTTCTTTTTTGAATAATAATGCATCATTGTTTGCTATTATAGATTTATAATTCCTTGAATTTATAAATTTATAATTCCTTTGGCAAACTTTTAACCTAATCTGAATTGCATTTTCACGAAATAATACACAAATTGGAGTCTACTTTCATCCTACACATAAATGCTAACTAATTTATAATAAATCGTACACTTCCTTTCGCAGCCAATTATTTAATTCATAAATACTTCACTTGATTTTATTTCTGTATAACTAATTTATAACTATTTTACGCTGTCGTCATAGTAGAATAAAGGAGCCATGCGAGGTGTTTCATGCATCCAATCACACAAAAGGTTGCAAATTGTCAATATCAACGGGATTTAAAACACTCTTATCTTGTTATGCATATAAAAATCATCCTAAGCAAGCAAGTCAGAATTGTTGGATATCTCATCATTATTTCTCATTATCCCTTTCAACCCCCCCCCCAAATTGGAAAGTAATAGTGATTAGATATTTCATGTTAATCTTACGTTTCTTCATAGTGTTAAAAGTTTGCTGATATAAAAATTTTCTGCCTGTTAAAACACTTGTGAGGTTTTACTTGTTTAATTCTAAAATTCTGTCTTAGAACCCCACGAGCACTAACAAACGAATAATCGCTTAAGTGTGTGAACAAAGCACGTAAGACTTAAAAAGGGTTCACTGCTTTTTATTTTTCAGAATATTTACAATCAGTTCCTACTTGGAACTTTACACAAAGCATCTACCCGGGCTTGAACTTAAATAACTATAAAATTAAACTAAACTAGCTTAACTAAGCTATCTCAAAGGTATAGCCGAAGCTATCAGCAATCTAAATAGTTGGCCCCTAAGTATTAATCAAACCGGCGAAACCAAGCAAGGGTCTAAGATATTGCCGAGCGTAATAGCTTAGAGAGAATGTAGCCAAAGGCAAACGCGCACTGGTCAGGGAATCAGACTCTCTCTCTTGAAGTCGGTGAAACATCGACATAATACTATTACTACTCTCTCTCTCTTATTACTTAGTACTCTTACTTATTTGCATTTGCTGTGTTTCTGAATTTACATTCTGGTAGGAAATTGTAAGCTGAAATTAGAATAAGATAGAAAGATACAAAACTTAAAATAACTGTTAATAAACTTAGAATAAACCTTACACACTTAATACTCAGTAAACAAATAAAGAACTTAACACTTTAGTGATCCAAATTTAATTTTGTTGACTATTGCGATAATGTACAGGAAGGTGCAACTCTTGAGTTTTCATAGCTAGATAAAGTACTTTCCTGAATCACCATCAAGGTTACGTTATAAGTAGTTACATTGTTTTGGGGTAGAGCTAATGAGCATTTTCCTGTATGAGTTAGATACTCAATTTACTTTCACTATCTGTGTGTCCAGATGACTGAGAGACGATCTCAAAAGTAAACAGGATTTCCTTCTCTAAACATACAAATGAAATGCCTTTGTTGATAAGACTGTGACAAGCGTAAAGCAACACACATTTTGAAATACAAAGATCGGCCGTAAATTTGTAATATAGAAGCAATGAAATCACATAAGTTGTGATTGTAAGTGAAAGAGTAAGGATATAAATTTAAAATGCAAATATGTTTTATAAACAAAATTATTTAATAAATGCCTTTTATTAACTATGTTATCAGATTATTTATAAATAGTCTGTGACATCTGTTACGCTGTCATTCTCAAAATTAGTTGGATGACTCTGTCTATTAATCACACTTACGTAAACACATACTTACAAAAGACAAATAAAAACGATATTAAAACTTTAAATACCATCGATAAGTAGCAAAGACAAGCAATAAATAATTATACATGGAATAAATAACAAACAGTTAATAATTAATAAGTGACAAAGAGAAGCAATAAATAGCTATACCAATAGCCAAGCGTAACATCAGAAAATCAAGATGATGGCAGTACTCAGGCATTCAAATGATGCTTGTAGAAACAAATAAAATTGTAAATATATAAAATTCAAAATAAAAGTAAATTAAAAAGCCTATGGCTTCCAATAAAGTTGCAAAGTGATTAACCAGTAATACAAAATAATTTATGATAAGAAAACTTTTCATTACTATCTCCAACAAACAGAAATTCAATTTAAAACCATGACAGAAAAACATTTTTAGTCAAAATTTTAATTAGTGTTTTCTAAACCTCCTTTGCTTTAAAACATAAAAATATACTAAGAAAAATCTTTAATCGCAAAAATAGCAAAATCAAAAGTAAAAATTTTAAGTATTGAAAAAGTAGCTATTGTCATTGATCGCAGATTAATCGACTTTTCAAGGGGATAAACCAATGTACTATCAATTAACAACAATTAAATTAAGAGAGAGTGTTTATGTACGCATATATATGCATACACATATAATCGATAAACAGATAGCTTATCAAAATGCTGAACAAGCATCGTAACAGGCAAAATCTGGGAAGCGGAGAAGGCATCCCATTTGAATACCGATTTCTTTTTTTCAATATTATGTGATGCAGTTTAAGCTGCGACATCATATCCATGAAAGACTTGTAGAAAAATGTCTAAACTAATATTAATTTTTCTTGGAGGATGTATTTATGTCATGCTTTATGAGATCATTCACGTTAAAGAAATAGCCTCTATTGAAATCGTCTAAGAAACAGAAATCTTTTATATGCAGAAATATTTTGAGCTTTAATCCACGCAAATCACACGTGTTATACTTTCGTCTGTCTGAGATGGGCACTAAAATATTACTACGTAGCTTATTGATTTATTAATCCCATTTCTTCTTCCTGCAAATAAATTATCCCTTTGATTATTTTGACATTCAGTGGAAAAATAACTTGTTAGAATCAAGATTTAAGACTAAAATTTTTATTTTAAATCCGAATGTATAAATAAAGAGGCCAAATAATTTCCAAGCCAGTGTAAATATATATATATAATTTTTTGTCTTCGTACCACCTTTTAATTTTTGAGGCCACAATGAAATTCTTACAGCATTTGTGTGAATACTGGCAAAGTATCCACCTAACAGCCGACAGCACTGTCTGTGGAATAACTGTCTTGTATATACAATATATATGAGAATAACTAGGAAAACGAAACCTAGCCTAAACGTAATCAGTCACAGAAATAACATAGTGTTATTACGGGAAAACACAAAACGAAAAGCTTCATAAAGACTAGATCATAACTAGGAAAACGAAACGCAGCCTAAACATAATCAGTCACATAGATAATATAGCGTTATTACGGGAGAACACTAAAGAAAAAGCTTTGTAAAGACTAGATCATGCCCTCTTGTTTTTTAAGCATTTTTTTTTTCAGATTACGATTTAGAGCTGAATGCCATTTATGGACAATAAACAGTGAAGCTTACAGAAACATTCTATGGTATTTTTTTACTTGTAAAATTTTAGGAATAGTTTATGCATTAGCCGTTTGTGTTTCAGGGTGACAGTGTCCTTGTTAGATTTTTAAACATTGGTTTGGAGAAATATGTAACACAGGTATCAGTCCTACTAGAATATTCGAAAATGAGAAGCAGTAAGACGTAATTTTAAAGGAAGCTGTATTAAAAGTAGATGTACTTGAACAATGACAAAAATCTTTTCCAAATGAGAGCAAAAATTTTAATGCTTTCAATAAGAAATCCAATTCTTGCTGTCCTGAGAACTAAAGGTGATTCAACCACATATCATTTACATTGACTTGTCTAATATTTCTGTTTAAAACTTAAGACACTAATATCTTAATGTCTTAGGCTTAACATAAAAGGTATACAAATATTATAAAATAAAATTAACATTTTATTTTCATGTGTTGACTGTAAAAAAATTAACTTAATAAATTTGTCTGACAATTAGTAATATTCACTGGATTTTTATATTTATATTTATTGCTGTCATCTGTGATAATTTTATTTATTTTTATTATTTTAAATTATCGTTGATTTGCGATACCTGATTTACTACTGACTGGCATTTTGACTTTCAATTTTGCTCTTTGTGAAACAGATTAGTTACATTAAATATTTTTATTTCTTATTTTTCATATATTGTGTAAACTAAAATAATAAATTCAGCTTACAATTGCCCCTTAACTTCCCTTCTTAATTTGATCATCTCCTCTTTCCAACCAAAAAATAATAACTGCTTATAATAAAATCCTCTAAACTGCATCACTTCAAAGGTAATCGGAACACTAATGACGCAGGTACTCAAATGATGCATTAATCAATAATAATTGAAATTTTGCGAACTGAGTCTCGAGAAACCAGTCAAAATGGAACTGAACAAAAACTGATTTTTTTAACAGTGTTTTCATCTTAGATACGCATTTTCTATCTATTTTTTTATCCCTTGCAAGCTTAATGGTCACTGCTGCACATTCCTTCTCCAGGTATTAAAAGTGTGAAAATTCATTAAAGGACAATAGCGCTTTTTGCTCCAAGTTATGTGTAATGAAAACCTGCTGTCAACAATAAAACGTATTCTACCGTCCTTCGGCGACTCCTATTATCTTTGTGCATCAGCGTTTTATTACGTTTTGGAGCCGGCAGGAAAACATGGCCTGTCGGGAAACTTCTACCTCAAAGCAAGTTCATCTACTGAATTAAAATAAGTGTGTGTGTGTTTTTTTCAACTACAACTGCTTAGCTTTTCAATGCAATGCCTACATATTTTACTTTCATCCGCATTTATTATGAAATACCGCTCGTGTTCATATCCTGGCTTTTATAACAAATTCTATGTCCAACATCTTAAACGGTGAAAAAAATTCTCGTAACGTATCTTTTATGATTTATTAAGTACGTCTCTAAACTGTAAAATAACAATCAAAACGAGGTGAAACTGCTACCGTATATTTCTGTACATAATCCGAGATTTTCTAAAGATTTTTTTCCGCTGATCTCGCAAAAAGCGCAGGTCCTTTTCTAATAGCCGGTTGCAAGCGATAAATATCTAAAAATTGCAGTTTTTCATTTCATTAGTTTATATTTCTTAAGTTTATGAAATAAATGAATTTATCAGTTTTGTGAAAATGAGTTGTTTTACTTCGAAATTGTTTATAATGCTGATTTGTTGCGTCATCGTCGAAACGAAAAATCTATTGGCGAAATTTGCTCGCGGCTTTTTCCACTCTCGAACTTGTTTTGAATTTACGGAAAAGTACCGAGCACCCAGGACTTAAAAGAGAAGGGCTAGCTCATAGACCTTTTCCCCCTGAAACAAGCAGTGAGGAGTGATGACGTAGCCAGGATGACACTGAGCGCGGAGATGCAATTCACAACATAGAAATTAGCGTTTTAAATTTGAAGAACCACCGTTTAAAATAAGCTGTGTGTGAAAGATAGCTATAATTTGGAAGAGACAATGTTACTGCAGTATGCATTAACATTAAAAAAATTGTTATTGAACATTAAAAAATTTAATAGTACTTACTCAATTTTAAAATAACAGACAAAATGCGCTACTCTTAGCATAAAGTTCCTTTTTTTTAATTTGCAAGGATTTTTTTTTTCTTTACACGCCTGTTTATTTCTAATCATTTATTTATCTGCATGTTAACTAAGAGAACTCTACTACTGCTTCTAAGATAACTATAATAACAACTATTTAAAATTAACCAAAAACAACCTTAAATTGGCATAGCTTTAAACATGTATGGTTATATATGGCAAAATTTCTGCTAATCTAAGTTTGAGTTTCAGCCTAATTGTAAATTTTACATTGGCATATTTTTCTTCCGATTCAACATAATAATAGATATTTTTTTAAATAATTTTGTAACTTAGGCTTTCATCATATTACATTTAAATAAATACATGTAAGATTGTTATCTTAATTTAAACAAAACAACTTTACTCACAGTACCTAAAACATTATTTATTTTTTCAAAAGTGGAGATTAATGAGACAAGTCTTCTTATGCCAATTACTTTAATATTATACTGTTATATTTTGTCTAGAATGCTAAGCTAGCACAAAATCGAATTAATAATAACACAGGATACAATAAAAATAACTTAATAAAATTAGTTCTTATTTGAAACATGCTTTATGCTATTAACTTCTAAAATGTCATCTAAAAATATTTCAAATCAAAACATATTATATATGCTTACTTGTACAGTCGCAATTCAACTACAAGCTGTTGAAATTGGTTAATTGGTTTATTGGCTGCCACATTCGAAACAATCCACTTTTTTGCCTTTTAGATTGCTTTTCTTTGGGAAAAAACATATGCATTTCTATTAAGAAACGTATTCTAATAAAAGTTCGCACTCTGCAAAATAAACGAATTGCTTCTCTGTTAACTTCAGGATAATGTTTCTCCAGTTTATTAATTAAAGAGCCAATTACATGCTTCCCTTTGTAGTAAGTTGTACCATGAACTGCACAAAATATTTTTTCGAACTCGTAAACTGTATTCATCCATGAATGGAAAGGTGTAGTCAAACCTCCTAAGGACAATAATTTAATCCCTTCTGAATTAA
>KK122182.1:1162820-1182573 GCA_000611955.2 Stegodyphus mimosarum
GTTTTTCACATTAATAAAATCTTGTCTTCGACATTTATGTATCCATTCTTTCGTCAAAATCAAATTGTCCTTTGGGAAAGCATGAAATACAATATCTCTTCCTTTCGTATTTCTATAAGTGTTACGGCACGTTGCTACAGCACAAGAAGCCATATTACATAAAGGATACTTTAAATGCAGAATTTAAAAGGAAAACTGATTAAAACTATATATATACATATATATATACACGAATTATTTTAAATATTTGCATTATTAGAAAACAAATATGTATGATTAAAATTAATTTGAGATATGCAACCTCCAGAAAATCGTCTCGCAAACTGAATGAAACTACAGTTTTAAACGCGCGAAATCAGAGCAGGTGTATAACAGTGACGTCAGATTACTACCAGTTAACCCCCTCCATGAGCCTCGCGTCGGCGAGGAGTCGAACAAAGGAATGACCTAGCCCTTTCTATTTATCCCTGCCGAGCACCATACTGTTCTTAGAATTTTAAGATTTTCAGCAAACATGACCATCTGTAGTTTGAAATGTGCCGTATAAGAATTTCTCTTTCTCCTCATCTTTCATACAAAAAACAAAATGGTACAGAAAATATGACAAACACTTTTGTTGTCTTATATATAAGATATCACAGCTCATATACAAGACAACAAATTAATGGAATAAATGCTCTAGCTTCAGGTAGATTACCGGAGTTGAAACTACCATCACTGGCTTCTAGCATTTTACTTTATAGAAATTTGACTGGAAAATATTCTACTGTTTTACTGCTTGGCAACATTTTCACCGTCATGGTGACGTGTTTGAACGTTACAATTTTTTTTTTCAGCTTTTAGATGGATTTCGAATTCCGGGTAATTTTTTAACAAAAAGCGCACTCTCAGCTTATACATATGGATCGGCTTACATTATGAAATATACGGTACTCTAAAAATACCTTGATTTCGGAAACTGCGCATTCCTCTCACCGCTTCTGTCACTTGCAAGCGAGAAGAGGAACGGTATTTTAAAGTAATAGTATCGCACTTCCTTTTAATTGGTATGTTACAGTTTACCAACTCCTTTACTAAATCATAAAAGATACGACATGGATATACATACACTCACGTTTGTGAAAATTGCAACACCATGAAGGACTTACGCGAGTGAGCTGAAATTTTCAGGAAATGCAAAGTAGCGCATGATATGCAAATGATTAGAATTGCAAATCCGTAGCGCATGCGTATGCTGAGCAGCGCCCTCTGAACGGCTGATGGATCCGAATAAATAGACGGCTGTAGCGAGGCGTGTATGGTTATCGGTGGTTATCTGCTAGTGGTAAACGTTAACTCAATCTGTACTTATGCCTCGTCGACGAAAGAGAGCGAGATTTGAACAACTTACAGAGTTTGAACGAGGGAGAATCATCGGCCTTCGTGAAGCTGGATTGTCGTATCGTGCAGTAGCCTCTCGTGTGCAGCGTAACAGCAGCACAGTGATGCGCGTTTGGAAGCAGTGGACGGACGAGTGTCGGACAACTCGGAAATCCGGGAGTGGACCCCGAAATGTGACGTCAGCTCGCGATGATAGACACCTGGTCCGCATGGCGCGGACGGACCGTACAGCTTCCTCTAGACAATTGGCAGCACTGTGGTCAATAGCTACAGGTGTTTCATTGTGTGCTTCATCAATTCGTAGACGTCTGCTGCAGTGTGGACTGCGCGCACGGACTCCTTTATACAGGATCCCCCTAACGCACGACCATCGCCGCCTGCGGCTACAATGGGCCAATCAGCATAGAGACTGGCGTGCTGATTGGCAGCATGTCGTGTTTTCTGACGAATCCCGCTTTAATTTGTGGTACCATGATGGCCGCATTCGTGTCAGACGCTATGCCGGTGAACGCCACCTTCCGGAGTGCATTATCGAACGCCACAGTGGACGAACACCCGGAGTTATGGTCTGGGGCGCCATAGCATATCATAGACGATCTCAATTGCTACGAATTGTGGGCAATCTGAACAGCAACCGGTATATCCGTGAAGTTCTACAGCCCGAAGCTGTTCCCTTCCTTCAAAGCTTGCCAGGCGCTGTATTTCAACAGGACAATGCCCGCCCTCATACTGCTCGGATTGTTAAATCCTTCTTTGCAGCGCAGCAGGTACAGCTTCTTCCTTGGCCTGCGTGTTCCCCGGATATGTCGCCAATTGAACATGTGTGGGATGTCATTGGTCGGCGTCTTGCTCGTGATCCTCGTCCTGTTGCGTCTGCAGACGAACTTTGGGTACGCGTACAAACGATATGGAATGCTCTTCCTCAGTCAGACATTCAAACTTTGTTTGACTCCATGCCACGTCGTGTAGCAGCACTTATTGCGGCGCGTGGTGGCCACACAAAATACTGATTCTGATCTCTTGTTCTTGTTTGTTTGCTTTGAACATTTAATCATTTATTTGTACCACTACCACTCAACTGTGTATTAAATTGCATTCAATTATGACGATTCCTTCTTGGTGTTGCAATTTTCACAAACGTGAGTGTATATAGAGAGAGAGAAAGAGAGAAAAAGAATTAATTAAATAGGGTAATTTTTTGTACTTAAAAAATCTAAGGGAAAAAACTTACTACTTAAGTAGGTAGGTTTAGGTACTTAAAAAGCCTACTTTGAATCAGTTTTGGCTCAATATCCTCCTCGCTTGGTATTTTACTGGTTCTTGCATATTAAGATGACGAAACACATTCGCTTCTGTTAATTTTTGTTAACTGATCGGAAATTGCTTTTTCTCCTTGAAAAAACAATTAATTTCCGTTTAATAATAATTGATTCCCTTTTTCTTAACATTTTTGTTTTTTTACTATTTTCATGAATTTACTTTTTTTATTAATTTTTTATACTACACTAGCATTTAAGTTCACTTTGCATTAAGTTTCATAATTTCCTTTCTTTTCCCAGAAAATAATCTAAAAACTGTTCTTGTATATCTATAAGAACTTACATATAGATAGATAGCTATTACTGTCTTTTCTCGTGATACTCCTTTTGTATTATATGAATATTCTGAAACTAAATGACTCTCGTAAATGTTTTAAATTATTCATGCAACCAAATTTTAGACACTGTTGCAAATGACATGGGCATTTCTCATTTTTTCTCGTAAACCTCGATTTTCTTAGATTATATAAGGTATTGAAAAGTTCAGCTTCGTTATTTTTCTTAGAAATATTAGCAGATGCTTTTTGATTCCCTGGTTTATTACCGGGTACAGTATAAACTTTTATCATCTTTAATAGAATTTTCTGTCTCAGCTGTTTTTTAAGTTAACTCTTAAATATATTCTGCAACATGTGAATATCAGCATGTATTGCAAAATTAAATTTCCAAAAGCGATTGCCTTCTAATAAGTAAATCCCTTAGATCTCAATTCTCAAGGTTATAAATAATGGAAGCACTGAATAAAAGAGACTAAGACTTCACTTTTTGAGAGCGCGTTTACGTAATCCGAGAGGCAGTAGCTATCTAGCCTTTAAGCCGGAGTAATAACACGAAGGAAGTGAATAAAGGGAAGTAACCAGGCGGCAACTAGATGCCTATCGAGCTGTCCCGACCACTGGTCACCATACGTACCGGACATCAGTCAAATATTCAGGCTTTGGTTCATGCACTCTACTGCAGGAGCTTAAGCGATAAAGAACGCCTCGGGTAAAGATCGTATCCGGAAGTTATGATGCATATATTGAGTTCCATACTCGCTTATCCAAATCTATGATATCCTTTAAATACTAGTAGTAATTGTGAAGTTGATAATCAATTAACGAGTGCGGAAGCTAAAACTGAAGAGATTTAACACACACACACACCCAAAAAAAAGAAAGAAAGAAGAAATCAGAGGGGGAGAGGAACGTGGGGGAAAATGACTATAACTATATTTTATAAAACATATTCGCTTCTCACTTAATAGCCTTAATTGTAATAAAAAGTGTTAAAATTAGTATAAATTAAACTTTTGTTGTCGTTAATAACGAGCACTGAATTTTAAACTTTTACTCACGTTATTGTTTTTATTTTGATGGACATCAAAAAACTAGCATATTTTAAATTGTCATTATTTTCTTTAAAAAATTTTTTTTCAAAAAATTTATTTTAGTCCTCAAGTATTTAATTTATTTTTAATGCAATATTTTATTCATTTGTTCCTTTTAATGAATTTTTTTAAGAAGTTACATTGCTTACATTTGTACGATTTGGCAGTTTTTCTGCTATTGAATGTCTTTCCCATGAAAGCTCATTTCCTGAAAAATCTAACGCTATAAACCAGGAGCTTAATTTTATACATACTAATCATACTTTTTGAGAATTAATTGACCAGAAAGAAAATCTAAGATTTCTTGCCTTCAGAAGAGAGCTCCAGTGAATCCCATATATTAACCACTGCAGAGATCCGCTTTACTGATAAAAGTGATCAAGTCAACTTATGACTACTTCAGTTATTCTCCCATTACAAAATTTCAGATGAAAAATAATACCCTCAACCCAGAAAATTAAAAACATCCATACAAATGATATTAAACTTGTTTTTAGTCATCCAAAAATATTTAAAAATGTTTATTGCATTCTTTGGGATCAGCCGTTCAGAAAATGTATTCATTATTTAACGGTAGTATTCACTCTGTACTTGAAGATAATGAATCCTTCGATATGATGCTTATGTTATTTAGTACACTTGGACAGTCAAGTAATTAGATCAGCATTCACTGTCTCTTCTTCAAATCTTTCATTATATCCACTGATATTAATACGCCTTCGCAAAGACTTAAAATTAGAGTTCTTTGGATTTCTTTTGGCCGATCATCAATTTATTTTGCAGCTATTTTCAGGTGCTTTAAGAAAGCTATTTTCACGCTTTTGTTCAAAAATAACACCGTACAAATCCGAGAGCCTCGATGCTCGTCTACATATCACGCAGGATTACACAGATGAAAATGCTTCCACTAGGCAATTAAAAATAATTGGTCACGCTTTCTTTCACTCTTGCCGGTGTCGGTGAGTCGGTTTGGTTCTTAAAAGATTAAGGATAAAGAAAGATTATGCTTTTGCAACTGTAATCAAAAACAGCTTTTTTAGACGTAACCTCACGCTCACACATTTAACGCTGAACATAATTCTCACGAGCGCATAAGCTAATTACTTACGCTTGTACTCTGTTAAATAACACTTACACCCACAAAGGTAAACAAGAAGTCAAAGGATTTCTAAATTTCACTTTTAATAATTTAACTGTCAGTTATTGAAAAAGAAAACACTTACAAAAAATTGTTTGAATTAATTATTTTTCTGATTTTACGTAATTAATCCACTTACTTCAGTTGTCGTTTGGGTGTTTCTTATTTTTAAAATAATTTGTTCAGTTAAAAAGTAATAACTCTAGTAATGTACATTTATTATTTCTCTTAAATAGAAGTTTAGAGGCCTTCTGATTTCTTTAAATTCCTTTAAGCGGAAACCACAGAGATTTAAAAAGAGCTAAATTATTTCGAATGAACTTACTCGGTAATTTTTTATTATTATTAAACACATACAATCTCCCCGTGCATCACAAAAGTACAACACGGGGCTTACAGATGTAAGTTAAATACAACATTAAATATTACACTCATAAACAAAACGAACAAAAACAAGGAACAGCAGTCTAGATTTCACAAAAACTGATAAGTTCACTGGCCAAATCACACCAAGCATTTTCAAATCATTCTGCATGCATAATCTAGGACCATCAAAGGTAAGACACGAAAAAATTAAATGTTCCACATCCTCAGGTATTCTTTTAGAACATTCGCATAAATTATTTGATTTAAGATTAAAACGAAGCAAATAATTTGCAAACTTAACGTGATTAGATAAAAACTGAGATACTTTAAAATTAGTAAAAAAGAAAGACTCAGATTGCAGCCTGTAATTAACAGAAAGAAAGAACTTTTTTAGTACACCTAGCATTACAAGATGAGATATATTCTTCACTCCACTTAGATACAAGCTTTTTAAAATAAAAGGACTTCCAATAACTCTTCGAAATACCAATATTTAAGTCGATAGGTAAATTTAAAGCATCTTTAGCTAAGAAATCGGCTCTTTCATTTCCGTAGACTCCATGGTGACAGCGCACATAAGCAAAACGAATATCAATTTTGTTGTCTCTTAGCGAACTAAAAGAGTTTCGATTACAAGTTTGTCGTTGCTAGTAGCACTGTTCAAAAGGTGGAGAGGAGAAAGAGAATCTGAACATATAAGATACCTTGAGAATGCAGACCCATTATCCTCGATCCACTTGACGACAAGATAAATACAGAGAAGTTCTGCTTGAAAAACTGTGCATTCATCTCGAATACGATGCTTGAAATGGCAAACCTCAGATCGATCTTCAAAAAGAACGAATGCTAGACCAACCTTATTTTACTGCCGTCTGTCAAACAAACCATATAAAAAGACTTCTGAATAGTTTCTTTATAATCACAGAAATTTAGGGGTTGTAAAGTAGCAGGATGAGGAATATCGGAAAAGGGTACAATTCCATTTACGCAGTCCTCCAAAGTATTGGTTGCCAAAGCCCCGAGAATATTATTCCTATATTCAATTTCGAAATCAATAGGTAGAACTCCTGCAAGAATAAAAGTAGCTTCATAACTTAGTGTTCTGTAACCACTAATAATACGAAGGAGAATTCTACGTTGAATCTTTGAAAGAACATGTCCCCAAGCACGAGAACCATACAAGATGAAAGGCACAATACACTGCTGATAAATCAGTTTCTTGACTTCATAGCTTACTCCAAAAGTGTTCTTAGCAATTCGGTGAAGACCGTTAATAATTTTTTCACATTTAGTAGAGATAAATTCGATGAGCTTTTTCCATATTAATTTTCGGTCAAGTATAACACCAAGGTACTTAACACTTTCTACGAATTCCAAGAGCGAGTCATCGAGTATCAAAGGTGTAATATTCAGTTCATCAATGTTTTTGGAAACAATCATAGCTTTACTTTTTAAAGGATTAAAAGCGAGTTTATGAGAGATCACCCAATGAGAGACGAAATCCAGCACAGCTTTTGCTCTCAAAAGAGTAGTAGTTAAAAGCTTTCCTTGAAAAATTAAAAGTAAGTCATCTGCAAATGCAATTTTTAAACAACCGTCGAAGTGACTTAAAAGATCGTTCATTATAATGTTCCAAAGTGTGGGACAAGACACAGAGCCTTGAAAACAGCCTTTTTCCAGAGAATAAACTCTACGTTCGGAACCAAGAAGAAGCTCAGCAGTCCTTTCACTTAAGAAACTTTTAAGCAGGCTATAGATATTATGGGGTATACCAGCATCTTTCAGTATTTTTAAGATGGATGGCCACCAAGCATGTCGAAAGCACCCTTGAAATCCAGAAAAATAAGAACTGAAGTAAGCTTCCTTTGTTTTCCATACTGCAAGATATTATTAAGGCGAAGAAGGGCATCCTCAGTAGACTTCCGAGGTGTAAACTCGAACTGAGAATCGCTATAAAAACTCTTCTGTCTCAAAAACCAATTTACTCTATTGATGAAAAGAGTTTCAAGACATTTTCTCAAAGTAGGTAAAAGGCTAATGCATCTAATATTATCAAGATGAAGAGTCCGTGCATCTAAAGTTTTGGGGATCAAAACAACCCGAGCCTTCTTCCATTGTGTCGGAAAAACTCCAAAGGATAAACGATAGTTGAAAAGTCTAAGCATAAAAAGTGTTGTCAACCGCATGAAAGTATTTGTATAATTTCATTAGGAAGAGAATCTGGACCAGGTGAATTGTTCTTCTTGTGATTTTTAATAACAGTGTTAACTTCTGAAGTGGAAAACTCACAGTCGGTAAAAGAAATATACAGTCCCTCTGACTCATTACGCATAGCTCTATGAGAATTCCTATCATCACATACATTATCGCTTGGAAAATTCTTTGTCATAATAGCAGAAATGGAGTTGCTCAATGACGAAGTAACATTTCCATCCGGAAGTTTAATCCCTGAGACCTCAATTCTGTTCACAAAATTGGTCTTCACCCCATACTTCTAAATGTTTTTCCAGACGTTGTGAACTGTTTGAACTAGAAATTAGGTTCATGAATATGCAGTGCATGTGGATTCAGTAGTAAAAGAGTACGTACGACCTACATGTTAGTATACATGAAACCGGTCATAAATTAGATGCAAAAATGTCGAAAAATACTGCATACACATGTTCGATATATATTCGACCCATTAGGTCCACCAGCTGCCGAGCGGTAAAGTCGCTGAACACTGGTAATTCGGTCCGAAGTCTAAATCCTACGAACGGGCTGGCTGCATGAGCTTTTTCGTGGTTTTCCCCATGCGTAACGTATATTTGAGACGCTTTCCCTTAAAAAGTGCTCCGCGAAGGCATCCCTGCCTTTAGGCAGATGTCCTTAGAATGCTTTGCTATAATCAAATGATCCAAACTAGACCCTCAAATTGTAGAGACATTAGGTTATTTCAAAGCAGGAGACATGAAGAATGAGCACCGCCCTCTCCGGGACTCGGACCTCTCGAATACGCGCCGAGTGTGCTGACCATTACACCACGAAGGCATGCTGAGAAGGGAGAAATGCCTTATATCCTATAGAGAAATCTTTCCTTTAACTAAGTGTGGAAAAAAAGAAAGAGACAAAGAAAAATAGTAAAAATTCAAGCTGCAGTGAAATTTAAAGAGTAAATAGTTAATGTGCAATTCTGATTGTTCGAAACCTGAATGCAAAAAGTTTCATCATGACCTCAGGACATGTCCATTTGTTTTCAATCGAAGACAGAAATTTTCATAAGATCACGGTATAAATTTTGCTAGGCAACTCGTTACATTAAAATTAAATAATAAAATAATAATAATGATGATGCTTAACATGTAAACTTTGCCTTCCTTCCATTTAGTAAAGAAATCTTTAGCAATACTGGGAACTTTTCGATATTTAGTGTGAAGGAGAGGTTAGGCTGGAAATAAGTACTGAGTGGTTTGTAGAAGTCACAACGCGATTAATCTCCAGTTTCATATTTTGCAAGAAGGATCCCCTTTTTTCATGTAAACATGGATCCTGCAAAGCAGCTGTTGTTTGCTCAACTTCCCCATAGAATCCAGGCTCTCTCCGTTAAAAACTGGCAACAGGATAAAAATCTCTTAATCCTTGCACGCGACAGTTACTTTTCTACACTCAGTTTCGATGAAAGATAACAGAAAATAAGAACCAGGAAATGGAATTTCGAGAACCGTGTCGTGCTTTTATTCCTCCCCCTTTTATAGCTTTGATTTATTTCTTGGCTACTCGGTCTTTCCTACTGAATGAAATGGACAGATGTTCTACAAAAAAATCGAAATTTCATTCTTTCAATTAGTCGTATAATTTTCAGCCAGACATGAATTTCCTTTTAATATACTCGATTTTGAATTTTAAATATATTTCCTTCTTAATTTTAAGCATACTTCCTTCGCCCCCCTGGCCATATACGGACGTTAAAGACGCAGACAACAACCGTATGCTTTACAAATCAATAAAACCCAAATTTTGGGGGCATATATAACAAAAAATTCGCAATTTTATTTCCTAAAATACCTCTTAACTATTTATAATACTCTTCCCTATTCACATATTAAAGAACAACGTCTGATCCTACTTTGTATCTCTAAACCATCATTTCATTGGTCACAGCAGATTTCCCCTTTTAAGATCATCCTTTCTTTCTTCTCTGCCATCCAGATTTTCTTTTAATGACATAATAATGCCCAGATGTAAAATTCCTGTTTATAGTCCTACATAATAATTACATCGTCAATAACCAATAACACAATACGCTACTCCACAGAGAAATAGAAACAGTTTCTTACATTAATTCACATGAATTATAAAGAACATTCCAGATTATTCGGAAAATCTTAACAGATTAAAAAATTATTCGCTCACTAGTTTTTTTAGATGAAAGAAAATTCTCAGCTGATGTGAAATCAATTCAGAGCGTAGGAAAACAGAGCGTATCGCTGTTGTTGTTTTTTATTATTGTTATTATTATGGTTGCTATGTTTTTATTATTGTTGTTATTGTTATTATTATCACTGTTGTTTACTATTATTATTATTATTATTATTATTATCTGGCTGGTCAAAAGGAAATTATACATCGAAAAAGGGAAGACTGGAGAAAATTCTATTTTGCTTTCGTTATTCGCAGACTAAGTTATTACTAAATTATATTGCTTTAAGAAATTATGTAACATAAACAAAATTATCCATTTTTGCACTAACAACCGCTTTAAAAACATGCTAACACACTTGATGTTAAAAATGAATGAATAAATGAAAAATTACATTACACTGAAAGCGCAGTTTTGAAATTAAACTTTTTCTGTCGCATGTATATGTAATACCACCATAGCCGCGGCCATGAGCACAAACATGCACATGCCATTCGGACGAATTTATTTGTGAAATAGGGTGCGTGGATATGAATCGTGTAATAGGGACTATTTCCATTCCTTTTTTCTATATGTTTATTTCCACAGCATTCGAAAAGCATAGACACAAGCGCAGGAAGCAGAAAGTTACTTTTTAGTAATCTAAAGTGATACACTTCTCATCATTTGTAATTAACTGTTTTATTACATTGTGTTGCATTTTGTGCATTTACTTGTTTATTTATGGGCTAGTAAAAATACAATGTTCTAAGAATTAAATTTGGCTCTACATACATAATTTTATGATAAAGCTAAAAAATAACTATTATTGTACTATAATACGTAATTATTATATTTTCCTGTATAATTTCCATTATTATGTTATCATTACAATAAATTATAACAGCATTAGTAATTATTACAATTATATTGTTATTAATATTTATTATATTTCTTTTTTTACCCTTTGTGCTTACGTCTTGGACCAAACTTCAATGGAGCACCGTGCTTTTTACAGATGGGTCGAAATTCAGCCTGAACACTGATTCTCTGCGTACCTGTGTCTGAACAGAGCCTGGAATACGATACCATCCCTCCTTCATCAGGAAAAAGGATCATTACGGTGGCGGAGGTGTATAGTTTAGGCAGGCATTATGTTGGACAGCAGCACACACTTGCAATCATTTTACAAAGGCTCCCTGACTGCTATGAGGTATAGAATGTTGATTTTAGAAACCTATGATCGATTTTTCAGGGGCGCAACTGGTCCTGGGCTCCTGTTACGAGACGACAGCGCTCGTCCACACAGGACTGAGCTTACTTGGAAAGTGAGGATATTCGCCGCATGGATTGGCCAGGCATATCTCCTGACATTAACTCTATGGAGCATGTCTGGGACACTCTTGGGAAGGAAATTTTGTCTCACCATCCTCCCGAGAACCATCCGGGTATTGTAAACTACCTTACTGCAGGAGTGGGATCGACTGCCACAGAGAAAAAAACTGGCCACTACCTAACTCTGACAGGGGACCATACCCTATATTAGATTCATTTTCAGTTCAATATCACAACGTGAATTTTGGACATCATGCGTACATAAAATGACTTTTGGCATGGTACATGTCTTTCTCTGTTATAAGTGTACCAAATTTCATTAAAATCGGTCTATTGTTTTTTCAGAAATTTGACATAATGTATAAATTCTCTTAATTTTGCACACGAGTGTATTTGTAAACGCTTTTATTTCGGGATTTTACTAAACCATTTCGATGAATGTCAATATATACAGGACAGTAAAAGTCTGTATTCTTTGACTAAGATTATTATTTATTATTTTTAAGGGTATGCAAGTTTTAACTTTCAAGTATTATTTAAACATGTAAGTTTCAAAGTATTCCAAAAGTCATTTATATTGAATAATTTTATGAAAGTCAAATTCTATACGATACCTCTTTGTTATACGATCTTTATTAATTGCCCTTTTTCAGTTAAAAGCCTGTTAGTGGAACAGTAAGCCATTTTATTACGATATAAATCTATATATATATATAGTAATATATATATAGTAATATATATATAGTAATAAATATATATATATATACTACCGTGAAAGATCAAAAGTGGAGAATGTCAGCACATACCAAATACGTAGGTGAAAGACTGGCTTATAATCTTATGCATTCGGACCTAACCGGTGTACGTCGACAAGCGCAATTGTACTCTGGTGGAGGTCGAAATGAGAAGTCGAGAAAGCAGACAGAAAGGCTTTGTAAAAGCGAGGGACTCTTGTGCAATTCAGAGTATCATAACAGTATAAGTTGTATTAAATATGACTGTATAACATCAACCACGCAACTAAGTAAGTTTATTACTATTTATTATATTTTTTTTAAGTTCAACAGTTTATTTACATGTGCTGTTACTTAAGCTTTCTACAATTTTGACGTATATCATAATACGTTTAAATAATAATATATTATTTAAAAACGTAACAACATTCACCATCAGTGCATGGTGAATGTCGACATTTGCTGGTGTAAGTGAGAAATATGGACATTTAGGAAATATATTTAGGAGCTACACCGAGCGATTATATGAAAGCTGACACATTAAGATTTCGGACTTCCACGGTAATATATATATACATATATATACTCTGGTTATCATAAGTTAAGGAAAAATCACAAAAAAATCACGATTACTGAAAAAGTTAGAATTTTATGAAACTTACCCGCAATATACAACACATAGTAACGTATCAAATAACATAAAATGAAATTACCAGACAATTATAGTAGTGTAGAAATTAGCACATGCATAAAATGAACAAATCGAAGGTATCATTTTGCTATAGGAAAAGCACCTTCAATATGGAATATGATCGCCTCTAGAAGCAATACCGCACATACAGCGATGTGTGATGCTTTCAATTATGCGGTCTATCAATTCCATAGGAAGCGAGAGCCATTGCTGTTGCAAAGCAGTTACAATCGCGGCAAGGGTCTGAGGGGGCGGCTTGAAAGCAGCTAGACGTCTCCCTAAAGCATCTCAAACGTGTTCGATAGGATTGAAGTCCGGTTATCGAGCTGGCCACTCCATGCGCATAATTGTTTCCTGTTGAAGATAATAATCTACGATGTGAGCCTTGTGTGGTCTTGCGTTGTTGTTCTGTAACAGGAAAGTATCACCTATTGCCCGGCATATGGGCGCACATAAGCAACAAGGGTGCCATCTCTATAAACCTAAGCACTCAAGGTTCCCCTTGGAAAGACATGGAGGTCTATGCGTCCACCCAAAGAGATGCCACCCCAAACACAGACACTGCCTCTTTCGTATGCATCTCTTTCACGGATGTTTGACGGATGACAACGGATTCCAGGTTCTCTCCATATCAAATAACACCTACTATCACTTTCTAGACTAAATCTGGACTCATCCGTAAAGAGAACAGCCCTCCATTGATCAGGCGTCCTATGGACATGTTGTCGTGCCCACTGCAAACGGTCCCTCCTATGGCATGACGTGAGCGGCACGCAAATGGCTAGTCGCCTCGCATACAAATGACCTTCGTAAACCCTTCTACGCACAGTTAACGTTGGCACCAACCTTCCGGTGGTTGCAGCAAGGGAAGATCTAAGAAGAGACGGAGTAGCTGCCTATTCCTGCGTGCACATAAAATCAAATGTCGGTCATCGGCGCTCGTCGTAGCAGTTGGCCGTCCTTGACTGAACCTCCTAAATGCCGAATCTGTGATTTGAAATTGCCTCCAAAGTCTATGAACCACAGAAGGACTCCCATTTAGCCACCTGGCCACTTCTATTTGACTTTGTCATGCCTCTAGTCTCCCAATGGTTCTCCATCGTAGTTCTGCAGGCAAATGATGCCTGGAGGTTATTGTTACGAATTGGCTATCTCAGATTTCTGATGTCACTATCCTAGTGAAATACGTGGGCTTGCTCTTAAACATTGACTTTTATGCTCATCGCAGATGACGTATTCCGAGTGCAGCTCCACTAATTTGCATATTGCAGTTTTACTCAGCTCTTCTTACTTGGCAACATATTCAGATTTTACAGGGTTTGGCTTACTTTTGAAGGAGTTATCGCTATTTTTGTGATTTTTCCTTAATTAATGATAACCAATGTACATATATATATATATCATAATAAACTCACTGATTAATAAACTCAGCCGCTTATTACGTTCAAACTTGCAGGAACCAAAACAAACACATACTAATCAATTGAAAAACTGCCGTTTATTAAACTCATTTCCTGCGGTTATTAAATTCGGATAGTCAAAAAACTGGTTTTTCAGTGACAGAAAAACAGTTCCTTTGGGCAAAAAGGCCCACCAGCGACCGAGCGGTAAAGTCCCTAAACACTGGCAGTTCGATCCGAGGTTCGAATCCCGCGAACTGGCTGTCTGAATGGGTGTTTTCGTGTTTTTTTCCCATGTGTAACGTGTTAATACGAGCCAGTTTCCCTTAGAAAGCCCTCCACAAATGCATCCCTCCCTTCCGTGTAGTACCTTAGGGAGGGATACGCAAATAATAATAAAAAAAAATTGGGGTAAAAAGCGAAAAGCCGAGGACTCGTTCAGCTGTGACGTTAATGAAGTTTGCTGTAGTCATTTGTAAAGGTGATTTCGCGTTTCCTTTCGAGATATTTTCTCTTTTTCATTGGGAAAATAAAAATTCGAATCTCTGGAGTTCAAACATAACTACCTCAAATATTTTTTACTTTGTAGAATAAGTCTTAATGACGAAGATTCCTCCAGTAATTTATTATTTCGCCAGAAGTCTCCCAAACTTCATTAGAGAATTTTCCATTCAAGATTGAGCTACCTCTAAATTACTGATTTTTGCTTGAGTAAAAATGAGTTTTGCAAGAATTGGAAAAGATGCAGTATAGTAACATTTAAATGTTGAAATAAAAGAAATTCAAATTAAAGTCATTTATTCCGAACTTAACTTTCTGTCCGGTACTGAAATCTATACCAACTTGTCCCTAATGTTTGGATGTAATTTGGGTAAGATTCATTAACGTTGCTAGAGCCCGTTTTCTGAAGGATCGTTTCTACAATTCTTGTTTCAGACAGAAATCTTATTGTTTTGTGCCTATGTTCAGATGAATTCCCATCACATCTTCTTACCATATATAAGTAATTTAATATTAGATCAAAATAGAAATTCCATAAGATTTTGAATCACTAGATTCTAAACATGTTTTCTAGTTTCTCAGTATAAATCAGTATAGCAGTAACAGCATTTATGTAGTAAGGTTATGTGTATGATTTCAGAGTATTATGTAGTTATGGCCTCAATGCTTGTTTTATGTATTAATCTTTACACATATTAACTGTACTCGAAATACTATGTCATTAGTCATTAACATTTACTGTAAGAGTATTTAATATATTAAGTTCACATGTGTATTTTATAAAAGTAGTAAATATTTATGAGTCGAATATTTTGTGTAATAATCAAGTTTAAATGCATGCTGATAATTACTTTATTTCCTGAATAATATAAAAGAAAAAAGCCTTAATAATAATAAAAAATCAGATTGCAGAAAAATTTCCTTCAGTACCATTGACAAATTACCGTAACTAAATTATCCATAGTTGATAGCCTTAAGCTTAATAATACAACTGAGCATTTTAGCACACCCAGTTGTGGACTTTTAACATGCTGCTTTCTGTATACTATGATGTTGGCTTCACTCTTGCTTACACGTGCCCACGTTTACTATTGATATCGTGTTTTTTCTATGTGTAGTGTTAGTAATTCAATAGACTCATATTCTAAGTAGTTAATGGGGGTCCACTAGCGGTAAATGGTGAGATCGTTAAACAGTGATAATTCGATGTGGGCTCCATTCCACGTGAATAGCCTGGCTGCATGGGCGGTTTCGTGGTTTTTCCAAGAGTAATGTGGATGCGAGTAAATTTCCCCTAGAAAGTTCTCCGCGGAGGCGTCCTTTCCCTAGTGTGCTTTGCCATAATGTAATAAACCAAACCTAAATAGTTAATGCGATAGGGTTATATGCATATAATTTAAAACTATTTAAATATGTTTGGTACTATATGTATTTTATGTAATGTTATTTAAATATATATGTACGCTGTATATTAAAAAATTACTGTATGATTGATCGTCAGTGTAATACTAGAATTTGTGTAAAATTTTGCAATGAAGTTATACAATAGTAGATTAAAAATATAAACCCTTGGCCTGAGCCTGTAATTTACATGTTTAATTATCAATATATTAATACGTTGTGAAAGATGTCTCCTACAACGCTGAAAGAACTTGGTAATAGCAATCCTAAGTTACGATTATCTTTCGCCAAAAAATACGTGAATGAAAGCCCAGAGTTTTGGGAGAACATTATTTTTTTCAGATGAAAGTAAATTAATAATTTTGGATCGGGTGCGAAGAGAATGGTGTGGAGGAAACGAAATGCAGAAATGTTCCAAGGAATTTACTACCAACAATGAAACTTAGAGGTGGAGGCGTATCGGTTTGGGGTTGAAGAGTGCTGCCGGAGTCGGTAATTTAGTCATCATTAATGACATTATGAATCATCTGCTGAATATTGATATTTTGAAAAATAATTTACTGTCTAGTGCTACAAAAATGGGTTTGGATAGTGAATAATGTGTTTCTATGCATGATAATGACCCCAAGCATACAGCTCTGAATACACGGCTTTGGATATTATGTAACACCCCAACGTTCATGAAATTTCCTCCTCAGTCACCCTCAGTCACCTCACTCATTCGCTTTGAGAACTTATGGGAAACGCTTGATAAGAATGGCACATTTCTAATAAAATTGACTTAATAACTGCTCTTAAACAAGAATGGGAATAAATGACAAGGAGGCACGAAGCTATTATTCACGCTAAAGGATATCTTACAAGGTATTAATTTAATTATATTTTGAAAATATCCAATTTTATGTATAATGTACGAATACTTTTTACATTAGATAATATGTTTTTTTTTTCTTTTTTTTAAATGTCTTATTTATGCATGCATTTATTTTCATGTAAATTTCACATCGATATTTCAGTACACATATTCAGTTACTTATTGTGGAATTTATAGTTTTTATTAACAAGGCCTTTTAAGATTTTAACACTTAACTGTACGAATAACTTTCTATACTCATTGTAGGCGCGCAATTAACCACGTACCTAGAGCAGGGTTAAACGAGTTTCTTAAAAGGAACCCTTTGCTAAATTGTTATGCTACCTTTGCTAACATTGATGCAGATTTAAAACTGCGTATCCTAAAGTTCTGGAGGTCACTCTGAAGTGTGATTTTTTAATCATAAAATATCTCCTTTCATTAACAGAAGTGTTAAACAATCTTTCACGCAGTCATTTTTATTTAAATTTAAGCAATAAAAAACTTGTTTACCGCAACTGCGAAATGATAGAGAAACCAATTTATTGATGAATGATCACTGAAAATTAGCAAACTAATATAAATTATGACTGACAGTTTCGAAAGAAAACAAAGCTGGAGTGTAGTATCCTTAAACGAGATTAAGAGTCCAGCCATCTTTGAAAAATACAATTTTCTAAGTTAATCTGGCGTAACTTTTACCCAGTAAATTATTTTTCAAAATGTCAATATTCAGCAGATGATTCACAATGTCATTAATGATGACTAAATTACCGACCCCGGCAGCACTCATACAACCCCAAACCGATACGCCTCCGCCTCTAACTTTCACTGTTGGTATTAAATTCCTTGGATGCATTTCTGTATTTCATTTCCTCCACACCATTCGCTTCCCACCCGATCCAAAAATTTACTTTCATCTAAAAAAATAATGTTCTCCCAAAACTCTGGGCTTTCATTCACACATTTTTTGGAGAAAGATAATCGTAACTTACGATTGCTATTTTCCGCATGCATTTCGAATTGTACTTACGGATACCATGTTTCACAATTCTGCTGTAAGCTTAGGAGCACTTTCGAATTTTTCTTCAATGAGCATGCCAGAAAACGACAGTCAATGGATGTAAATGAATATTGTCGTCCTGAACGAGCAATATTTTGCACTGTTCTAGAGGTTGTAAATTTTTGAATAATCGACTGCAAAGTTGAACGTGGTCTGCCGACTAAAACTGAAATTTCCTTGTACGGTTTACCGCTTTTACGAAGCTTTAAAGCTAATTCTCTTCCGGAAACACTCGTTTCTTTACCTTCACGGCCCATATTATAATTTTATGTTTCTTACCACACTTAAAGTTACACCCAGTCATTTTATATAACCGAGAAATATAACTGACGTCAGTTATCAACAAAAAAATGGCTAAATCTGTTAGAAAACGCTACCAAAATTTTGCATTTGTTTGAATATACGAATACTTTTTGCGCGTGAATAAATCCCTTATTTTTCGTTTCCCGTATATTTAAAAATTAATTTAATACCTTTTCCTTATTTTTGAACTCGTATTTGGTAATTTTTTTTAAATTAGGTATTGCCTTTTGAAGAAGCTTCAATAGAATTAGCACTTCAGAATAATAGTTCCTTTCGCGTAATTTCTACACTCACTGTATTTTCGTAGACGTACTTAACCTAGGGTTAAGAAACTGAATTAACTGAATTACTGCTCCCGAGATGAAATACTGTTTAACTAAATAAACCATTTTTTCGATGGAAAGTGAAAGAGAAACATGAAACTCATTTTATTCATTTGTCACTACTGATCTAATTAAGAATGCCCTAATTCAAGAAAGGTGGCTATTATGAGTTGTAAAGCTCTGAGTGTTCTTCGCAAATGTAGTACTCACTATAAACATCACGTTATCCTTTCACCACAAAAACCTAATCCCTAATATAGACTATTTTACCTTTTGGCAAAGACGGCTGACAAGCTTCTTCGAAGAAGGTGCTTTAATTTTCAGCAAAATTTATGCCTTTATTCCTAAAGTATCTTTAGGGAATAAAGGCATAAAGTATCTTTAGGGCTCTGAGGTAACTTTCTTACCTGAGGTACTGTTGGGAAACTTGTGTAGTCTCTTTTATTGGTATTATCGAAACGAGACCGATTAGTCTTTTACAGAAGGAGATTTCGTGCTCGCGGATAGGACTGCCGCCAACTTTCAGTGTTGGCGGCGATCTTATCAGGAGTACCAGGCCAAACTGCCGCCAACTTTGTGTCTTTCAGCCTAGGCGTATGCTATTCATTCGAAGAAAAGAAGAATTGAAATCTGTCTGGGGTGAAATGCCGAAATCTGCCTCTTTTTTCCCATATGCTAGCATCTGTTTCTTTTATGCTTTGTTTACAAAATTTTGTATTTTTATTTGTATCTAGAAAATTTCATTTGCATGGAGTTTGTTGCCTTGAAACATGAAGGTAACAAGGAGAAGTCCTAACCGGTTTCCCTCATACACTGCTTTGAAGTACTGGCAATTCCTTCGTGGTCGCCAAAATATTCAGTGTCTTACCGTTAAGATCAGTGGGTTTTGACACGATCGAATATAAATATTTTGTAATTACCTAGTAAATATACATGTAAATGTACACATTTTCTTTTTCTACAGTATTTCATCTAAGTATGTGAAAAGAATACATTTTTAAGCAACATTTCATTCTGGACGGAATTAAATGCTATACTTTTCACAGAACAATTTGCTCAGAACGGTTTAATTTGAATGAAATATTTTCACAAGTTTTTCTTAATTATATTAGAAAAAAATTTTAAGGTAATTCGATTTTATTCGGTTAAGAATTACAAAAATTAAGATCAAAGTTTATTGTATTATTAATATTAAAATT
>KK122182.1:1187528-1213043 GCA_000611955.2 Stegodyphus mimosarum
TTGTTGCAGAGCATAATGCGAGTACCGCAGGTCCACTGCATACTACAAGAAGTGTGGCTCGCAATTTGGATGTACCGAAAACCACAGTCCTCAAGCTTCAGCGCTCTGTTCTGCGGATTTCCTTATTCTGGAGGAAATCCGCTCCCAACCTGGAGACGAGCAACAGCGTGTCCGACTTCGCAATTTTTTTTTTGATCCCTCAACTGATATGGCAAAGATAGCAGGTGGCCACTGTGGATATTATGGACGGATGAGGCGCATTTCTCCTTGACTGATAATATAAACTCGAAGAACTGCGTTCATTGGGCTGGCGAAAGTACTCACAATGTGGCTCCAGCACCTTTACATGAAGCGAAAATGACTGTGTGTTGCGACATCGCAAGCAGATTCGTTCTCGGTCCACACTTCTTCGAAAAGTTCATTTCCAAAAGTATGAAAACGTGCTCCATCCCATCCTCCGGTATATAACAATGTTGCAAAATTACGTAATTCAAGAACTGCAATAGGGAAATGTCGTTAATGACATTGTATGGATGCAAGAGGGTGCTCCTCCACTCGTCGCCGTATGAGCTCGGTAAGTGCTGCAAAAGGACTTTGGAGATTGAGTCATATCCCGTAAATTTACAGCTTTCGTGGCCACCATGACCCCCCGACCTCACTCCAATTTATTTCTGGTTCTGTGGTGATCTGAAATCGAAGGTGTGCACATCATATCCACTAGATTTGTCAGAGTCGAAAGCTGCCATAAAACGTGCAATTATAGAGATTCCTATTGCGATGTTACGTTTGTCATTTTTGTGAACAATCTCCCACATGCAATGGGGTATCGTCTGCGAAGGTGGGCACGCTGGAAATTTTTAATTCCAATAAAAAAATTTTTCCTCTCCTTTCTTGTGTTGTCATTGGTCTTACAAGAGTGTTCTTCCCAGATGTTTTACGCCAGCAATTTTCTTCATACGTGTATCGTTCCAATGCCATTTATGCTTTTTCAATGTTCTGATCAATTTTGCGCAGGGAAAAAGGGTGTGTTGTCATTCGAAAATTTCAAAATGTTTTCACTGTAACCGTAATCGCGAGAGCTTCATTGTTTTAAACCATCGCAATCTCGAGTGCATACCTTCAAACAACAATACCTGAAATTTCATTTCGATTGGTTGAGCGGATAGGCCGCTAGGGGTTCATATACAGGGGGAGTGTTTTTTCATGACCACCTGTAGCAATATCCTTCACATATGCTCGAAAACTGATTAAAATTCAAACTACAGCGTATTTCTTAACGATGAATTCACTTACCTTACTCTTAACTAGTAAAATCTTACAGTTACTTTCCTTACAGTTTTAAAGCAAACCATGGACCTATAAATTACAATAATAAAAAAGTTTCATTTATTAATAAAATTCGTAAAACATTATTCAGTCACTCAATTAACTGTTACTCATTTCCTGTTACTTACTTAAACACCTGAACTATTGTAAAATTATCATGCATTTTAATTTCACTCAAGTAGGAAGCATTTTATGAAGTTGAATTAATTGAGCATGTAGTAAATGATATCAACAAATGTTCATCCTAACTAAAAGAAACCATGAATTCAGTATCTTCGCTAATTTCATCATAATAATAATCGATGGCTACATTAATAGCTTGACAAGTGCAATATCTGATTATCAGCAGTGTTATTCATTATAAATAAGAGGTTCTCAACCGGAGGGAGGAGAATTTTATAGTTTCAGAAGGAATACTTTTATTCAAGTTATGATATTTATCAGTATTTTCTATACTTTTTGTTGCTTGATTTATAAATTTATAAAACGCATTAAAAATAATCTATATATAAAGATATATATATATGTAAGATAAAAAATATGCAAATCAAAATTATAACTTAAAAAACCTCTTGATTGTTCATTTTTAATTTGGGTACTTTCTCTCTAGTAATAGCTTTTTCTAAACTGCGTCACATCTGAAAACTAATTCCGCATTATGTCATCTTAAAACGTCTGCATTTTCTGTAAGTTTTAGCCAATGAGATTAACGAAAAATTTTACTCTAAATACCATTGCAAGCCAACTGCCCTCCCTCTTCCTCTGCCTACGCTTGCTGGCTAAAGAACGTCTCTTGCTTGGCTGCTTTTTAAAAAAATATAATGCGCCATCATCAAAATTGAGGGGTGCAGATTGGCCCCATTGTGTAGTGCAACAAGTAATAAAAATATATTTGGAATATCAAGGGATTTTGTGATCCTTCAAAAGGTCCCGTCATCTTATGCTACGTAATTGATATTTTCAGTGATCTTCTAATCCTCAATCCACTCGCAACTACAAAATAGTGTCTTCCGTAAACAAACACTCATCTCTCATCAGTTTACTGCAAGGAACTAAATCTTATCATATATATATATATATATATATATATATAGGAGTGTGGATGATTTAGCAATGATGAAAGCGTTGCATGGGACAAAACAAGTTGAGAACCATTGCTCTAAATGCAACTATGGTTTCGTGTGTTTTCATCGTTTACATTTTGAAAGTTTGCAAATCGTTGATGTTTCATTTGCTGAAGTTAAAACAATGGTATGCAATGATATGTGGACCTAATTTTTTGTTATTAAACTCATTTATAGCTACAGATGTAAGTAGCACGAAGAAACAAATGTAATAATTATTTATTCATCTCTGGAAGCTATGTATGCAAAGTGTCCGTTGCTTTGACGTAAAATATAAGAAGGACTTCATGACTATGTAGATTTTTCTTACCATTGTTAAATGGCGAAAGTTTAATAACGCTTTCATAATAAGGCCGAGTAATATCTCACGGCTCGGAAATATTTTTAGTAACGTATTTAAGTTCGTCGTTTTTATTGCAGCCATTTCAGATCGTTTATTGATTGAAAGAATTAAGATAAGTTTGTACTTTAAAAACTATGTAACCGCAGTGCATATATACGCACTCATCAACAGCGATCAAGCTGATCATTATTGATGGGTGGGAGTTGGTAGTTTCCGAAATGACAATGATTGGCAAAAAGAATTTCATGATTTTTTTAAGGAACTTCTTACGCTTAGCCATATGAAAAGCAGCTTGATATTTAATTATTAAAACAAATCAGAGATGAACGTGTCTTCAAATGTCGAATGTACGATCTGGGCCAACAACTGAAAAGTACCTTTCGGTGATGCGAGAAATCCAGCGATGTAAATGCCTTTCTAAATTTTGTTCCTTGCCCTTTCAAGGTAGGGAGGAGTTCGAGTATTAGTTGTTTGACTTATAGCTCCAATCGATTTTCAAAGAAAACCACTCAATGTAACAATTATTGACAGTACTTAATTCTTTATTCCCCGACCGCCGCTTTCAGTACAGAAACAACCCCGCAGCATCATGTGAGGTCCTATGGTGGGGCGCATTTTCTGCCTTACGTACTTTTGACTACTGATTGCACTGTCAGAGTTAAGTAAGATTATTGCTGAAAAGTGGCCGAAGCTTTAAAAATCCTTCAATCCGCAGTCATACAAAGTTCGCTTTCTACTGAACATTTAGGAGCAAAAACATTTTTCAGCATACCTTTTCAGTTGCTCTATTGATATATTTCTATTCTATATTTCTTATGCACTTTATGAAGACTGCTCGATTGCCTGCTATTCTGTATTGAATGTTATAGGTACTTTCATTCTTTTCTAAGACAGTGTGAAAACGTGCTAATTTAAGTTGTTTAGCTTATAGGCCTTATCGTTTTAAAAAAAAAACTATCCGAAGCATTAGTCAGTGAGCATATTAATACCAGAGCCAGGATAAGGGTTAGGTAAGTGCTCAGGTGAACAATTAGAAAGGAAGCAAGATTGCCTCAAAAAAGTTGGAAATTCCTCTTGCAAAAATTATTATCGTTCTCATTTAACTTTTGATACATATGAGGATGCACGAAAAATACATTTAAAATGACATGATTTTTTGAACACTATTTATAATAATTTAAAGCATTACATTCATAGTAATGCTTTTATTCTCTGTTATTCATAGTAATGTTTTTATTCTTTTTTTTATATAGCCGGTGTCCTTTACCTTCCTTTTCCTTTCTAGGTCAGGGTGGCGCCTCGCATTTTTTCTTTGACGCAGCATAGTATCAGTATAATAAGTAGCAAAGTTATATCTAAAACGGAATAAATAAATTTATTTTATTACCGAAATCAGAGTTCTTTGATACTGTTTTTTATCGCATAGTTTCTGTTCCTTTTAAATAGCTCAGTCGAATTAAGAGATGAATTAATAACATTAATTTATTTTCAAAAGTGCTGAAGTTTCAAACTATTGTACTTACTGCTTTCCAAATTTATTGTTAAAGTAACATACTGAAGCTTAATTTAAGCTTGTTATAACGAGCTGCATAGCCTAAACTTGTGCCGAAAGCACCACGTTGAGAGGACATTAATAATGCTACTACTTCAATTTCAACTATAACTCTTATTTTGCCAATAACAAGTTCTCTAAAGTCCACAAAATGAATGCGGAGCGCAACTCACTGGCTTACAGTTAGCTGCGAAAAACCCAACACATAAAGGCCCTTTCCATTTTTTTCTGGGTGATTTATTTTTTTCTTGCTTTCATATAAGACTTGCGTCCGAATAGCATAGTTGGTTTCATTACGGTTATTTCTGGAGTAGTTACTGTGGGCAGATTAAAACGTCAATACATTATTCTATCTTATTCTTTGATAGAAGCTCTGTAGAAGACTGAAATGTAAACAAATTTTTTTGGTGTGTGTGCGTGTGCGTGTGTGTGTGTGTGTGCGCACGCGTGCGTGTGTGTGTGTGTTACTGCTTATAATGAATGAGACAATAAAATAAACTTCATAGTTTCAAATTCAAAGAAGTAAAAAGGAGGTTTAGCATTTTGAGTTTGTTGTGGAAAATTAGACATTCTGTCTAATTCTAGCATATCTGATGTTGATATTAAAATAAGCTTTAAAAATAATTTCGTTCCATTGATACTAAAGTAGCAGATAAAAATATGCTTCAGAAAAATAAATTTGTAGAAATACAATTTTTGAAAGATAGAAACGGAAAGAAAGAAAATAAGTGAACTCAATGAAGCTGTCGATTTAGATTTTAAAAAATTTAATTTAAACGTCAAAATAAGTTACACCAGGAGTTTCAAACTGTTTATTGATCCGAATAAAAATTAATTGCAAACACCTATCATATTCACGATATTCAACACATTAAAAGCCCCGTTCACACCAACGTGGTCACGCGTTTGGGCGTAAAGCGTTGACCAATCAGAAGCGAGCTCAGAGGCGGCATTTTCCGGACGAACGGAGAACGCCTGAGTTGACTAACTTCAACTTTTCGACGCTTCACGCGTGAGTTTCAAGCATCTCTTCAAACGTCCAGTTTATACCACGGTTTTTAAATGTTTGCACTTCCAAAAATTCTTCGTGATGAAAAAAAAAAAAAGTCAAATGGACTAATCTTAATAAAAATTTCAGATAACAATAAAAAAATGCACATGCTAATAGAATAAATAGCTTTATAAATTATTCAAAGGAAAATTCTCAAGTTTATTAGCAGTAATAAACCTTAATAACGAACCATAAATTATAAATGGTTGATAATTTTTGCAGAATAAGCTAATGCAATAGATTGTTGCAAGAAAATAGTGATGGATTTCGAAATTCAAGATTTTGAATTTTTCTTAAAATATAACTACATCAATGTAAAGTTGCTCTTGTTGCGTAGTGGATAAAACGTTGGCTTCTTGAGTTAAAGATTTTGGATTCAAGTGTCACGAGGAGTGGTGTTGTAATGCAGTTGGTATTTTAAAACAAATATTTACAGAAAATATTATCACTAGTTTCAGAGTAGCCCAGATGCTTCTTCAGTTTCCTGAACGTGAAGTGTGAAAACCATGCTTACCCGCGAGGTAGCTTAGAGCGGAGGTAACACACTTAAGTAGAGCATTCAGCGGGTACTAGGGAATTGTATTGAGTGTTCGGGCCTTGCTTTTTCCTACCTTTGATGATACGAAAGCAACATTTTTTTTTAAATACCTACTGGGACTTTTTTTGGGGGGGAGACACAAGAACCTTGCATTTATTTTTTCATTTCATTTCATTCATCATTCATATAAATCTAATTTTCGCTTGGCATTGTGTGCATTATCCTTCTTTTGACAACGAGCCTTTGGTATAATTCATAAGATGATCTAATTCTATTTCGGCTGACACGAGACTAGCAAAAGCGATACAGGTATTAGTATAAAGTTGCTGTTTCATCTAATAGGAAATTTAGTGAGTTCTGAATTTTAAACAAGCGGTGACAAGTAAACTATTTTTTTTAAAAAATTAAGAAAACTGTTATTTATACATAAAAGAAAACTCGTTGGTATGTATGTAGCTGATTTTGTGGAATACTGATAGGCATTTAAATGGCTTCAGTGTTTGTTTTTTTTTTAACATGCATGACCACTTTTCGAACAATTTATATATGAATTTAACCAAAAGTCTAATCTTGATGATAATTTTTCATTAATTTAAAGAATTTTTGCATGAGCATTAGAAAATTTGCTAATTGTGGAATTCAATTTTTAACGCAGAAAAAGAAGTTTATATAAAATGAAGTTAGTTCAACGAATTTTAGATAAAAGTGACCTTATAAAATAAGTCTTTAGATAGTGGCTGTTACTTAATATATGAATAACTAATTGAAGTAATTACTGTTACATTTAAGGTAAAAAATGTGCACATAAGGCAGAAACTAAAACATTTTTTTTAAATTGCGGTTGTTTATTAAAAACAGCTGCTTTTTTAAATGTGACATTTAATTTAATAACGCTGTGAATCCTACATATATTTAAAAAAATATATACTTTTTTACTGCATTATTTCAGCCAGTTAAGGGAAGTATATTTAAAGAAACATTTAAGGGAAGTTCATACATCATGCAAAAACATTTAAAGGAAGTTCATACATCATGCAAAAACATTTAAAGGAAGTTCATACATCATGCAAAAACATTTATGGTATTCCAACCCATAAAAAATTTACTCTTCAAAATAGAATAATAAAATTAGGATTTTTTAATTGTCATTCAACAAAACTCATAAATAAATTAAATTAGATATATACAGCGTTACATATATACAACTATCCTTTTCTACGATATCATATTCCTGTCTTCCAAACGACTTTTTTTTGCGATATTCTGACAAAAATTAGTGTTCCGCTTTTGAATAAATGAGGCAAGAAATTCGTCGAATTGATGAGGTGTCATGCGAAAGTAATTAAAAGAAATTTCGTTTCGTTCAAGCGCATTTCTTCAATTAAATTCTATGCATCTCCTTGCTACAGTCATCTCTCACATATTAATATAAACAACTGCATTCTGCTTCTCTTACACAAAGTAAAATAAGTTTTAATCGAGCAGAAACTAAATCCATTTTAATTAAAAAATGTAATCGTAAAAAGTCAAAATAACACACAAAATTTTCATATTTTTCCCCGAGTTTCCGATACGAAGAGCCATCTAGTGCGAGCATATCACAACGCTTAAAGCGAAAATTGCCGCGCTGGTGTGAACTGACGTACGCGGAAAGCGTTTTTTTCCGCGTTGCCGCTTTGCGCCCCAACGGACTAGTGTGAACGCAGTTTTAATCTTCCGAATTAGTCCACCAGCGGCCTAGCGGTAAAATCTCTGAAAACTGGTAGTTCGGTCCCAGATTCGAATTCCGCGAACGGGCTGGCTGCATATGCGTTTTCGTGGTTTTTCCCATGTGTAACATGTGCCAGTTTTCCTTAAAAAGTCCTCCATTAAGGAATCCCTTCCCTTAGGCAGATAGTTCTCAGCTTTGGCATGTACGATCATTCCTTAGGCAAATAGCTTTGCCTTAATCACATAAACCAAACCATCTTCTGAATTAAATGATGACACATGATAAAAGTAAAAATAAAGCATAAAGCATCATTAAACCTTATTAATTTTAAAATTGCATTAATATTGTAGGCCTACGATAAAAAAGAAAATCTGTTAAAATATTATCTTATAGCTATTTAATAGTTGATACATAAAGTTCAGTTCAAGCTCAAACAAGCCTTTCTTACAATAAAAATTCATTTCACTGGATGAAAAATATACGAATATTAAAGACAAATTCTTTGATTAATCAAGTATAGCAAAGCACGCGGGGCTATCTGCTTAAGGAGGGATGCTTTCGTGGAGGCTATTCTACAAAAAGGTGTATCGTATTCAAGTTATACATGGGATCAAGCCATTGTCATACGCAGCCAATTCGTTCGCCAAGAACGGTACCAAGACAAGCTTACAAACTTGGCCACTTGTGGACTCAAACTTTAATGGAAAAACCAGAAACATAAAGCTTATCATAACAAATTTGGCAATATTCGCACAATTTTCCCCAATGCTAGTTTCGCCCACATTATCGATATTGGTGTTACCGAAAAACCTATTTCACGCAGCGGGCTTCCAGATTTGACGAACAACCAATACCACTTCGCGATTTTTTCACAGAGAAACCAAGCGGAACAGTACAGTAAATTTCAACTGCTCTGATATATATGTGAACATATATATGTATTTCCAATTAGAAAAATGTTTTAAATGTCTCAGTGGTTCATGTTTTCGTTAAATTTTAAAAAGTTATTTTACGTAAAATACAAAAATCTATACTAAAATTTTGAAAATGTTCTACTCATTATAAAAAATTAACCACGAAACGTTTGACTCCAATTGATGTTTGAAACTTCAATTGATATTTAATTTCAAATACAATTATACTAGATATTTATTAGATATTTACTTATATTAGATATTTAATTATATTAGATATATATTAGATATTTAATTTCAAATACAAATTTTTAAACTTATTTAATTTTGAAATATTTCATGTCATTTTAAATTTGCATCAAGGGGTTAGTTAATAAACAAATTACACTGCTGGCCACCGTAAATGCAACACCCTGAAGGAAGCAGGCAAATAACATGAAATTTACAACATGCATTAGCGGAGATGAGATATGCAAATGATTAGAATTTCAGCGCAAACGCACATCATGCGCGCCTGTGGCGCCACTTCAAAGGGCTATTTAAGGCTTGGAGTATTCGACGATTTCAAGTTCGGCAATTGTGTTTTTCTTATGGTTTTCTTCAAATAAACGATCAATTATTCCTCGTAGTAAACAACAATCATCGTTTGATCACGTATCCGAGTTCGACAGAGGAAGGATAGTGGCCTACCGAGAGTGTGGATAAATGTTTCATGGATAATGTAGTGTTTTCAGGGAAATCGGTAGTCGTGTTGGACGAAACCAAACAACTGTAATGCGGATATGTGACCGTTGGATGTAGGAGCGTACGACGGACCGACGTGTTCGATCGCATCCACCTCAGTGCACCACTTCACGTGATGACAGGAACATTGTGCGCATGGCAGAGACGGATTCGTAGTCACATCACGAACTATAGCACATTCAGTCTGTAACGCATCATCCAGTGTCTGCGCGTACCATTCGACGCCGTTTACAGCAGAGTGGTCTGTCCGCAAGACGTCCATTGCTTCGTCTACCCTTGACGCAGAACCACAGACGTCTCCGTCGCCAATGGTGCTATGAAAGAAGGATGTGGACGGCAGAATGGAATGAAATTGTCTTTACTGACGAGTCACGCTTCTGTCTGCAACACCACGATGGTCGGATTCGAGTCTGGAGACACCGTGGAGAGAGGATGCTGAACAGCTGCGTTATGCACCGCCACACTGGTCCTGCACCGGGTATTATGGTATGAGGCGGTATTGGATATCACTCTCGCACTCCTTTAGTGCGCATTGACGGTACTTTAAACAGCCAGCACTACATCTCCGAGGTGTTGCAGCCAGTTGTCCTTTCCTTACCTTCAGGGCTTGCCCACAGCCATATTTCAACTGAATAATGCGCGACCAGACGTGGCACGCATTGTCAAAGTGTTCTTCGTCAATCGGCAGATTGAATTGCTTCCCTGGCCTGCTCGCTCTCCGGATCTTTCGCCTGTTGAAAACATGTGGTCCATGGTTGCTGAACGATTGATCCAGATGACATCCCAAACTGCCACACCAGATCAACTTTGGCAACGTGTGGAAGCTGCTTGGTCTGCTGTACCCCAAGAGCACATCCAAAGTCTCTTTGAATCAATGCCAAGGCGTGTGGCAGCGGTGATGTCCAACAATGGCGGCTACTCTGGCTACTGATTCTGAAACGAACCACACTTCACAGAAGTCTATAAATTTAATCATTTGATACTTGGTCAACATGTTATCTACTAAATAAATTTTGTTGTGATATCTCTTGTTTTGGTGTTGCAATTTGTGTGGCTAGCAGTGTAGAATAATTAGAGGTTGAACTTTTTCCCTCTTAAGCGCCCTTCAATGAAACCTATTTGTGATTTACTAGTGTCCTTAATTATAATCCTATTACATTTGGTACACCGAAAAGATTTTCATATTAGTAATTTATAATTTTCGTTTAAAAATACGATATTAAAATTTTCATGAAGTTTTATTTATTTAGAATCAGGATCTAGTAATCATTATATTCCAATTAGAAAATTCATTAAAGTATAATTATTTTTCATTTTTAATTAATGCAAATAATATTACGAATGTGTCATATGCCAATGCTGAAATCTGCCAGAGTTTTCTAGAATAGGGATTGTTAATCGGTGGTACGTAAGAGAAAAGTAAGTGGTACGCAAAGAAAAAAAAAAGTGTCTTTAACTACTGAATTCAAAAATTAAATACCTCAACAGCCAGTTTAAATTTCTTCTCTAACACTCGTAATGCTATCTGAGCTTTGTTCAAGGTCGATAGCCGCTCATAGATTTTACCAAAAGCCGCTCAGAGGTTTTTTTTTTTTTTTTTTTTTTTTTCTTTTTCATTTTTACAAATATTGTTTTAGCCAAAGAACTAACAAAATTTGTCATAAATGATGTTTTTAAAAGGAGTAAAAGAAATGGATGTTGTATTTAATAGGAAATAAAAGTAAATTCCCATAGAAAGATAATAGTAATTAATTCTATTACCAGTCGATCGATTTATTAACATATCTACACTTTATATCTTCTGCATTTCCGGGCTCATCTTGCTCTAGTTTAAATCAGAAACATTTTTTTACGTCGATTTGCTGTCTCTATTTTGTCTTCTTGTTGCTTTGCATTCCTTACTTTTCTAGGCGTTTTGAGAATATCGCCGTTTATTTTCGAAGAACTCGTACTATATTGTGCATTTAAATATTTGTGAAAAAATAATAAACAAACCTAGATTTTAAAAATGGAAAAATTGCTAGGACTGAGCGGAAAAGGGATGATTCATAGGTGATGGATCCAGGACAATCTACTAGCGCTAAGAATATTGAAAAGAAAAAAAAAATGTTTATAGAAAATATACTGGAAATTTATTTGTCATTTAGGTTTACTTGCAATAGTGATGAAATGGACCCTCAACCTCAATGTGTTGTTTGCGGTGAACTGTTATCCAATCAGAGTATAAGACCATCGTTTCTTAAATTCTTGAATCTAAGCATGTCAATTTAAATGATAAATCTGAAGACTATTTTAAGAGGAAATAGTCGGAGTTCAAAAGAGTAAACAAGTAATGAAAGGTTTTGTCACTTTAAGTAAAAAAGTTCTGGAAGCTAGTTCCCTAGTAAACCTAAGAATAGCCAGAACTGGGCAGACTCGCCTTATTGGAGAAAATCATACATTCCCAGCAGTTTAAAGATATCATTTTAACATTATTCAACGAAAACGTGGCTAATGAACTTAATAATATTCGGTTATTAAATAATACAGTAAGTCGACAAATTCATGAAATGACAAATTCCATGAAAAGAGACATTTATTCAGAAAATAAAACATAGTAAGCATTTCGCATTGCTCTTGGAAGAAAGTACTGATATAATGAGCTTTCTTCAATTATTAGTTTACATATGTTTCGAAGAAAATAAACGAATTGTCGAAGAGTATTTATTTTGTGAATCTTTCAATGACAGAGCAACTGCAAATGAAATTTTCAAAGTAATTGACATTTTTACGCCTTTAATTACGATATTCCTTGGAATAAGTGGAATGATGGAGCCCGGGTTTTAGCAGGAAAACATTCCGCTGTTATTTCTCAAATAAAGAAAGTGGCATCTGAAACTAAATTTACTCACTGCTTCATTCATCATGAGGCTTTAGTAGCCAAAATACTTTCCAAAAACCTGAAAATCGTTTTGAATTGAAAATCGTTAATTTTATTAAAGGCCGAGCTTTAAATTCAAGGATATTTACGATTTTATGCTAAAAGACAGGCAGTGAACATGAAACGCTTATGTTACATTCAAGTAAAAGTAAGGTGGTTATCCAGAGGCAAAGTTTTGATTCAGAATTTGAATTGCAAAAATGTTTATTTAGTGAATTATGGTTGGCGCGTTTAGCATATTTAGCTGGTATTTTTGGAAAGGTAAATGAATTAAACTTGGGATTACAAGGACAAAGTGTTAACTTGTTTACCATTAGAGTTAAAATAAAGGCAACGATAAAAAAATTCCAGCTAATAATCAGAGAATTGGATAATAATATTTTAAGCTCTTTACCCCTTTTAGAAATTTTTGAAATCGAAAATAATTTCAAAAGAAAAGAAGAATTAGCATCCAACATTAAAAGTCATTATGTTTTATTGATAAATAATTTCAACTTGTATTTTCCTGAGAATTATCAAAAAGAAAATTGGATTAGAAATCCGTTGTCTTCAAATGTATCTGAAATTTTATCTCGTGAAGAAAAAAACAATTGACAGAAATATCCCGTGATCGAACTCTAACTGAAGATTTCAAAAATAACACCTTTGTTAACTTTTGGCTGAATCGAAAAAAGAACTTAAAGGCATTTCAAATTAAGCTATTCAATTTTTATTGCCTTTTTGCACGACCTAGTTGTGTGAACAATGATTTCCTTCCGTGTTATATTTGAAAAATAAAAACTGAAAATTAAAAGTGGATTCTAATTTATGGTTAAAACTAAGTCAAATAAGACCAGACATAAGGAAACTGATCTCTCTTAAACAGGTCCAAATTTCACATTAAATTATAGAATTAAAGTAATATAACTTGTCAGGTATTTTCTCCTTATTTTCTGCATGCCTTCGTGGTGTAACGGTAACACACTCGGCGCGTATTCGAGAGGTTCAGGTTACAGTTCTGGCGAGGGCATGCACATTTCTTGTGTACTCCTGCTTCAAAAAAAAATCCTAATAACTCTGTAGTGGCGCCCGAACTAAAAAGTGGTGGATGATGATTCTTTACCACCAGGATTTGGCGATTGGGTCCCCTAATCTCTAGTCGCCCTTTAAAAGGAGGAGTACATAAGGTATTTCCTCCCTCCTTTCTTCATGCCTTCGTGGTGGAACGGTAGCACACTCGGCGCCTATTCGAGAGGTCCAGGTTCGAGTCCCGGCGAGGGCATTGCACATTTTTCCCGTCTCCTACTTCGCCTAAAATAAGCTAATGACTCTACAAATTTAAATTTTGATAAGTAAAATTGTAACTAATTTTTAATCTAATATATTTATATGTGTGCATATTTAATACAGATAGCCAATAACTTGTGCAAATAGCAAAAAATATTTTTAATATTTCTATTGAGAAATTTAAAAATAATCATTGTAAAATGTAGTGGGGTACTAAGGTTTTTTTTTTTTTTGCTTAGATGCATTAGTGAAAAGGTTGATAACCGCTGTTCCAGAACATGAATTCAATAAAATTCTCTAAAAAAGATATTCATTTCCAAAAGTATTGATATTTTTTTTTTTACAATAATCTGCATAGAAATGTTCGTCACGCAATTTCTTAACATCAGAAATCTTTTTCTAAACGATATTTTATGTTTAGTTAAGTACAAATGCAAGCATTTCGTTCTTCAGTTGGTGTGCGGCCCCTGAATATCATTCCCGAAAGCAGATATCGGGCCACTGCAGACCATGGCCCACACTAGGGTTGATGCGCCACTTAGTTTTAGAAGTAAAGGGTAAGGAGTTAAGTGAACACTGTGTATATATGTGTAGAACTTGTAATTTTAAAATTGTCGTTTACGTGCATAATGCGTTTCTTGTTGTTCAGTGCGTCACCTCTTGATTTTAGTCACTTATATATCCTTCGATGAATATCGACCACGTGATTTCATGACAAAATCTCCGTAGCAACGGTAGGCAGAAAAGATTAAAAAATTAATCCAGAAGGGAAAGAACTCGGTTTACATTTAATTCTTTGCCTTTACAAGTCACGCAATTTACTTAAGAGATTTAACTTTTATTTTTTATTCTAGATTTACTTTCGTATACTTTTAAATGTTTTTGTTTAATAACGTCTCTTAGTAATTATATAGGTTAGATGTTTATTCCTCTAATTTATTACTTAAAAAATAGGCATTTCTTTTAAGAAAAGGAGAAGGGAAATTAAAAAGGCCTGAAATTCTTTTAAATATAGAAAGATAGAATTATATAAAAAGAGGTAACATAAAAAGAAGAATAAAGCTCTCGAAGTTTTAACTGCACTCTTAAGTTATATATTATATGTTTGTTGTTTTTCTATTAAAATTAAATATTTCTTTTAAGAATTTTCCCCCTTTTCCTAAAAAAAAATCCCTGTTTACTATACTGCAGTAGTATACTTTTTTAGTCTACTATACCAGATTGAATCGTTTTTTACATTATTATTATTTAATACTTACTCAGAGATCATAAATACATATTGTACAATGTGCTGTTTTTGAAATGAAATTATGCGAAAAACGAGTTCAGTATGCAATTGTTTTAAATTTTAGTCAATTAGTGAACTTTCTTTAATATTTTAATTAATTAATGTCGTTGGGTGATATATTTCTCGGCACAGGCGCTTGTTTTCGCTTAAGAGAGCATTTTTTTCCACTGATTATTTGCTTCTTACGTCTCTTCATATGTTCATATTAGAGGGTCCATTAGATCGACGGATTGTCTAAAAGACGAAATCAACCGTGACATATACTGCAAATCTGCATAGCTTTGTACCCTATTTGTGTCAAAAGATTTCATATACTTATTATATACAGCTGATTAATTAAAATAAAGCATTCAGTGTTTGCCCTAAAAAGAATTAACTTTCCTCGGAGGACTTTCCTCGGTAGTGGAAATCGGCTGGCATTTCGATCACACACTGAAAATCCACGAAGGCCTATTCGTTTATCGGCTTTAGCCATACAGCAGTTGGTGAGCATTTTTAGGCACGGAAGGAATGATCAAAATGGCATCACCAGAAAAATTCGCTAAACATACGCAACATCTAAGGACATTAGTAATAAATAAGAGCATGTAATAATGAGAATGAGAAGGATCTCCTATCTTTCATTCCTTAAAGAACAAATGTTCACTTGCACTTTTCACAAGATTGAATTGCCATTGATTGATGATTTATCACTACAGATCTATTATACATCTATTCAGGTCAGAATTAAAAATTTTTGCTGCAAATTATGTTTAAACAAAATTTTCTTATCATAAGTTTTGCTTTTAATTTGTCTTGATGCTGAAGATTATACAATCTATATGGTTATTATATTTTACAAATCTTTTATATAGAGGAAATTTATTTTTTTTTCTGCAAATTTACTTTTTTTGTTGCATAGCATTATTATCACATTTGCGTTATAATAACCATTTCTTGTATGCAAACAGAGCCACTTTCCCATATACAACTGATCGCTCATTTTGAACTGGGGAAAGTGATCCTTTTTACAGACCGTCTAAGTAATTAGCAGGAAATCTATCTAAACTGCACTAAATGTCATAAGTGTGAAAAGCATCTGCTCATTTTGACGCTTGAGCAGCTCTGTCAATGTAGCCGAAGAGAAAACAATTTTCCCAGAGGCCCTCCCATTAATTTGAAGAAATCAAAGAACTTGTGAGGTCCGAAGCTTCTTGTCGTCGAATAGTGCTGTTTTGGCAAATCGCTTTATGGTACCTTCATTGTCCGGTCTTTAGAGAGTCTCCTGCTTTCTTTCTGCCCCTCTTTCGCCTCTTGTATTCTAACGCAGGGTATAATACAACATGAGAACTAAACTAACGCGTTTGTCTTTCGGTTACTGCACGTTAAGCGCCGGAGGCGTATTGTATGGGAGAACTGTGCATCGCCTCTTTTGTTTAATGAAAGTAGAGAAAACTGCGATAAGAGCTTAAGCGATGTGCTTTTGCAAAAGACTCTTCTATTTTATTAGGCAGCGTGAGGAACAATATAAAATTTTCTTTTAGTCGATTATCTCCTAATCGGATAGTGTAATAAGTGAGCGGAACTTATTTATCAGTATGCAGCTTTCCCATTCCCCACCTTAATAAGCGAAGACTAAATTCCACAATGGGGATGCTAGAAAAATTGCGAACTTCACGATTTGCCAATGCTTTCCCCTCTTTTCTAGGAGTTTCAATTACAAAAACAACATGGCTGTTATAAAAAGTCACTTACCGTTATAAATGAAGCATTTGATTGAGATTACAAATCTCAGTTTTCGTTTTTGAGATATTGTAAAAACTGTGCATACAAAGCAAGTGCTAAAGGAAAATTTGGTATGCTCTAAAATAAAAAATAAATTCTGTTAAACTTGTATTATATTTTTATAATGCTTGAAAGAATAATGAAACAAAACTTGCAAATGCTGCTCCCCCCTCCACGAATTTAAAATCTTCCTACAAAAACTTCTAAGTAGTAGGTTTTAGCTGCTATTATATGTATATCAGTTTTGACATGCATAAAAGGGATAGATTAATCATATACAAGGTGTCCATAATTGAAATTTGCGAGCAGTCTGTAGTCTGCAGCAGAATTGCATGAAAATTGGGTAATAGCAGAACGAAATGACGGGAATTTTATCGAGCCCCGCCCCATAAAAAACAATGAGTTTCAAAAACCACCACTAAATGGCGCTGTGCAGTGTAAACTATTGCCATATGCAAATGTCGTAACCATATTAATCCTGTGCGCGCACAGCAACTCTATAAAGATGCGAGAAGCGAACCGCAGTTATTACTCGTTTCCGAGTCAAGGAAGATGACGTTGACTCTCCAGGAACGTGCTTTACTGGTGAAATTGTTTTACCAAAACGGAGATTCTGCTACCGAAGCTTTGCGGAAATTTCGATCTTTGAAGTCCACTCACTAGTTAAGGACTAACAAACATGATCAGGAAATTTGAAGCAACGGGAACATTGGAGATTCAGCCAGAAAGGGGACGAAAGTGTGTTGCAGCACAGGTAGTGGATGATGTAGCGACGCAAGTGGAGGAAGACAGATCGCAAACCATCGGCAGCACTAGTGTTCGGCGTATTGGAGCATCTATTGACCAACCTCCTTCCACGGTTCATAAGATTCTTCAAAAGATCTTGCGCTATTATCCGTATAAACTGTCGCTAGTGCAGGAGCTCTTACCAGCTGATCTGGATAACCGACAAACTTTTGCGTTGCGGTTCTTGCACGAGTTGAATTCCAGGATGAATGACCATGGAACATTTTGCGGACCGACGAGGCCCATTTTCATATGGAAGGTGCGGTTAACACGCACAATTGTCGTATTTGGGGTGCTGCAAACCCACATCAATTCCTACAAATTCCATTTTCACATGTAACGGTTTGGTGCCGCTTTACTGCAACCTTCATTGTGGGTCCGTTTTCTTCCAAAAGCACAGCGCCGTAGGGCCTGTGACATGCATCGTCGCCGGTCAACGATACGCTTCATTATTAGAGCAATCCGTTACTCCGGCTCTTCAGGCAAGGCGATGCCATGCAACCACAGTGTTTATACAGGATGGTACTCCTCCACACATCGCCCGTTGTGGGAAACAAGTGCTCCGCTGCCCTTTCGGTGACAACAGAATCATCAGCCGGCAATTTCCTACAAGTTGGCCTCCTACTTGATCCCCCAACTTGAATCCTTGCGACTTTTGGCTGTTGGGATACCGTGATCCCATCACATCTCTGTCCGACCTTAAAGAAAGCATAGAACGCCCTGTGCGTAACATTCCCCAGTTCATGCTGCTTTCATCAGTCGAATATGCGATTTGACGCTTCCAGATGGTAGCAGACAATGGTGGACATCATATCCAGCATGTTTTGTAAACGTTTGTAGATTATTTATATGTTCTCAATAAAGCTATGATACGCCACCTAGGGGTGGTTTTTGACACTCATTTTTTTTTCTTCAAAAAAATTCCTATCATTTCATTCTGCCATTACCCAATTTTCACGCAATTCCGCTTTATAGTTTTTGCCACAGACCGCTCGCAAATTTAAAGTTTAATTATGGGTATTTAAGTAATAATTATATTGTGTGAGTGAGTGTGTATGAGTGAATGTGAGTCTGTGAGAGAAACACATACACAGTTTAGATAGAGAGAAACACATCTTGACTTTCTGGCATAAATGTCTTTTTCCTTAAGCCCTCTGTACACAGTTTGCCATGGTACAACCGGCGGCTGCAAGCTCTGAACTTAACTAGCAGTAGATTTCCTTCGCAGTGAAAAGTTATTGCCAAGTTTCGATCCTGAGAAGAAACTGTTATTCGTTTACGTCCTTTTCCAGGCCTCTTTACTGCAGTCCAAAGTTCTGAAATTGTTTCCATAGCGTAGAGACTGTCTGTCTGGAAATATTCACACACCTCGTTGCTTTCCTGATTGTTCACCTGCTTCTAAAAGACCAATGATATACCACTTCAGGTATACTTCCAAATGATACTCCGGAGCAATAACAGAACTTTTATAGACCTTACACACTGAAATCAAACTCTGCATTGCTGAAATTCACTCAGATATTCACTTTGTTCAAAGCGCATCAGTCGACGTAACACATTGAATTGTGTATGAGAAACCGCTTGATCATTTCTGATTAGATAATGCTATAGACTGGGCTCTCATATATTCCCCGCAAAAATAGGTTGATTTGATTGGAAATTTCATGGAATATCATTGATTTGGGGTATATTAGGAAAAAACTGGACATGAATGTATTTCTTTATTTGAAACATAGTTCTCCATAGCATATAAACTTGTAATACTAGGAGCAGAATGTGATTTGAGCACGCTTGTTGTTTAAAGTGCTAGATTCACATGTTTAAATTAAATTTTAAATCCATGTCTTTATTCAGTAAATTTGACTACGAAAGAGAGAAACTGCAGACTTCACATTATCTAGACAAAGGTAAGCAATAATACTTGTAAGAAGGAAGCTTTTTGAAAATGAGCGAGCAACTGCAGGGATCTTAATCTTTTCCTCTAGAGTAATTTGTTATTTCATTAACTACAGCTACTCACCACAGTCCTCAAGCGGCATTTTTAGTACATACAGGGTGGTTATAATTAAAGTGACCCTATTCAGATCCCTGTAGAACCTGTTCTGCCTATCGGATTTTGATGAAACTTGATATGCACGTAATATAGACTATGGGGAAAGATTTCTGCAATAAAAAATAGTTCAAATTTTGACCACCAGATGCCAATTTTCAAAAATTCCTTATGCAAATCAGTCAAACCTATTAAGAGACTTGCAGTCAGAGCCAGAAATTCATTTTGTGTGCCTTTCTCATCGTTAATCATGCCCTCACGGAAGAAATATCGAGCTTTACTGGTAAAACTGTTTTATCAGAACGGCAACAATAGTTTAGTTGCATTGCCTGAATATTGTCTTTAAAGGGATTGCGAAGAGGGCCCATGTCGAAGAATGGTTTGAAGAAGATGAGCATGAATTTTTTTTTTTTACTCCAGAAATCGTTTCCCCATTGTTCATATAACAAATATACGAAATTTCATCAAAATTCGATAAGTAAAACAGGTTCTAGAGAGGTCTGAAAAGGGTCATTTTAATTATAACCATCCTGTAGTTGGGAGAATAAATTTGTGTGTGTTTTGGCAGAAAACAGTCTAGATATTATTATCGAATGGTGTATAGGCTATTAAAGACGTCAACCAATAAGGAATTGGATGAAAGTCTGATGCCTTGTAGCCTACGACTAAAGTTTCTCAAATACATCTTACTAGTAGATATTAGTAGCTGAAGACTAGTTCCAACTAAAAATGCTTACTTAAAAAGACATTTTTCCAAAGAGGCCGTCGATTAATGATTGCACATTAAACTTTAATTAAAATGAAACGGTATGTTTAGAGCTTGAAAGAGAAAATTTCCACTGTAAAAGGAGATCAAAAGAGCTTATTAAAATTTTATCATACATGTAAAATTAACATTAAAAATTAAAAGAAAGAAAGATCTAGTGTATATTAGCCGCGAAAACTTTCAAGGATCCTTTTTCTAGGCACTTTTAAAAAATTAATAATAATACATGAAATCAAAATCCTACACAGGTTATTTCCGCTAGAATGTTGCTTGCTTGAATATTATTTTAAACCAAACTAAATTTATAAATGATGCTATTTTAAACTAAATTCACTTTTCTAATCTACAATATGTATCTGCTGCAAGCCAGCCTTCTGCAGATTCCTGTATTCTGTATGTTACAAGTTTCATAATTTTTTTTTAATGATGCTTGAGTTTATAGAATTGTCGATTTCATTCCCGAGCCGACAAATTTTTAATGTTCGAATATGAGGAAGCGATCAATCAGTGATTTTCAATAAATCTTGTACTATATATTGTTAAATAAACACAGTGATACAGTAGACTGCTATAAGAATTCTGTTAGCAAAATAATTCTGATTAATTATTGTGTAATAAGCTCTTATGTATAGGTGTTGAAAAGATCTTGAGGGATAAAACTGCATCTCTTTTGCACCAGTCCTAAAAGCGTACATCTCCATAAAAACTTTTGGACTCCTTCTCTTTTCTAACCCCTAATTGTCACATGGCGTCCAAGCAACCAAGGGGAAACGTTTCTAGGGGCCAAGCAGGTGTCATTTACTGAAGGAGTATGAGCTTAAATGACCTTACTCAGCGTTATAAAAGGGCTGGCAAAAAAGACATAATCGCTGTCTTTGTTGGTCCGCTGTTCAAGCGCTTTTGTTCATTTAACAAGCCATCGGCCTGAGGCTTTTCCACGAGTCGGAAGCCTTCAGAGCTTCTGTGTATTCATTACTGCTAATGTTTTGTTGGGATTCATTTGTAAAATTGCAAATGGATAGTGAAAGCTTTTAGAGTGCAGTTGTAATTTCTTATCAATAATTTCAACACAGTATGTGTGACAGCAGGTCGAATTTAAAAGATTTTCCGCGAGATAATTTCTGTTTTTTTTTTAACATTATTCCTTGACATTTCAGATTTAAGGCTCAGCCTTATCAGAAGAGGACGGAATTCAGGATAAACATATGAGAAAGGTGCAAAATTTCATTAATGTGGGAAGCATATGGTAAAATAGGCACTATATGCTCATAGATTGAACTCCTAACATGAAAATATTTGAATATGCATGAAAAAAGCGTCAATTATAAAATCTATTTGTATACAGTTTTAATTTAGGCAGTTAACAATTATTTATACCGAAATAAAATGCATACATTCACTACTCGTAAAAAAATAAAGAATAATCTGAAAACATATGCTTTCTTATTAAAGTTTTCAACCGGGTTCCATAGTGTAATAATTTATATTAAATATCTGTAACTGAATGCAAAACTGGACTTCAGTGCACAGATTATAAGAATTTTTTTCATCCCTCTCCGCATGTCTTCGCAGCATCGGAAGCTCCGGAGTTCCTATCTCGGCGAGGGTATCGCTGATTCTTCGTGTTTCCCAGCTCCAAAAAAATAAAATCGATCTATAATAGTGCTCGATTAAAATGTGGTAGACTCTAATTCGTCACTTCTTGGATTCGATGATCGGGGCCCTTCCTTCACAGTTGCATACTAAGTGAGGGAGAATGTAAGGAATTTTCTCCTCCCTTGCCCTTGGTGTAACTGGAAACCTGGGAATACAATAGGAACCTGGGAATGCAATAGGAAGATACGGAGATCGAATTCGGTGGTGGGAATCGCTGCTAGATTAAGTACTTAATTGATTTACAAGATCAGCACATGAAATATGCGAATTAGGCTACTGAGAATCGGGGAGGAGCGGATGCGTTTTGGAATTCGGGTCTGTAGTATTGCTAAAGTCAATTTGGTTTTTGAAAATAATCAGAATTTATTAGTTATATCTCAAAGGCATCATTTAAGTGAAAGACAAAAATGGTAGTTGTTTGGTAGCCTCGAAAGGGAGGGCAAACACAAATGAAAGTCACTCAAGATTTGAATATTCCTCAAAGAACCCAAAACCATTTCTGAATTAGTGAATCAGTACTTAAACAGTCCGATCAAAGGCGGCCAAGAGTAACAACTGCATCTGAAGACCGATTTCTGTCTCTGTTAGTTAAAGAAACCGAGAAACGACTATAACAGAGTTGGTGTTAAGCATTCACGCTGACAAAGGATTTCGAATGAGACGTTCTATTGCTGCTCGAGGACTTTATGAGGTTGGATTTATGTGAGAAAATCAATGATTTGAGTCACAGTCAGTTTATCTCAAAAAAGGTCCCGCATACCATGATATCGTCTTCAAGTTGAATGGATCCAAGAGGAATGGGATCATGTACTATTTACTGACGAGTTCAAATATAGCCTGAACTGTGATTCTACATGTGTAAGGTAGATACGAGCCAGTTCCTTTAAAAAGTCCTTCATGAAGGCATCTCTCCCCATAGGCAGATAACTCTCGAGTAGCTTTGCCTTAATCAATTAACCTAACCAAACCTAAGGTTTGAGATGGTATACCTTTGATAAAAGTTTTGTAACTAGTCACAAATACATGGATGAAGTCGTAAAATCCAACGTAAGGCTATTTAGGGTACCGATGGCCCAAATTTTATTGCTAATGAATGACAGTGTTTGTCTGCATACAGGATCTATGGTGTCAGAATATTTAGAAACAGAAGATATCATTCGAATGAATCAGCTTACTCATCAGAGTTGAACCCGATTGAGCATGTCTGGGAGGGTTTATGTAGCCGAAATGAAATGTGACAAATGCCTTCCCGGACCTTCCATGATCTGAGTTCACTTTCAAAGGAGTAGCGAGAAGTTCCAAAAGACTTGATCAGGAGTTTGGGAAATTCTGTGGAAGCAAAATTTGAGGTTTGCATATCTGTAAAAGGTGACCACGCACCATATTATTTCTACAATATTTTGCAACAAGTCAGACAAGTGAGGAGGTAATTTTTTCCCTCATTTTTAAATCTCCATACACTGAAATTCAGATTCAGCATTTTGAGATCAATCAACTGGAAAAAGTGGTGGGTTATTTTTAATAGTGCTTTTGTACAATTTTTTTTAATCATGCATATCTCAATAAGTTTCATTTCTGTCAGTATCTTTTGACAAGCACATATATATGTATATATATGTGTGTGTGTGTGTGTGCGGAATTCGCATTTCATGGCCTATATATGTAAGACATGTAATGCAAATTCGAGAGCATATAATGCATGCAATGCAAATTCGCGAATTTATTGTCACTACTTAATTATAGGTAAAATGAAATTATACATTGTTTAAAAATAAAGTTTTCAGAGGTTGAAAACATTTCAAAATTGATTGAAAGAAATTCCTTATGCAGAGGAAGAAACTTTTAATGTGATAATATTTTACAACGATAATCGCATTCTAAGACTCTTTTACAGAACAATATTTCTCATTGTGAAATACTGCTCTGAATGTGGACTTTTGAATCAAGCGGATATTGCCGACATCTAAGGCGTAACGATATTGCCAGTAATTATATAATAACATTATAAAACGATTGTAATTTACGTAGCATTTAAAAATTTTTGCATGCAGAATAGTATCAGGTTTTGCTTTCCCTCCCAACCAAAACCCCACTAACGTGTGCCAACGTTTACTAAAACAAAGACGTCACTCAAAGCGTCGAACATGATGGTTTATTATTTCTACTAGCTAATCTGCATTCTATGCATATCTCTTCTACTTCTATATACTCTTCGGCCGACTTCATCCTCAAATGGTTAACTGATTTTTTTTTTTTTTTTTACCCTTATAATTACTAATGATACTCTATTATTATTACTACTACAATTAAATGGCTGTATGTATATGAAATATTTAAAATATAATAACAATAAATATTAAACAGATTTATATTTATTAATATGATTAATTAATTAAATAATATATTAGTTAAATATATTTGTATAATACACTGGCGTGCAAAAATTAAGGACGAGACGGTTTTTTCAATATAACTTTCTACAAAAGCTTTCCAAATCAACACATTTAATACCGTAAGATCCCCAATACGTAAGGACATGAGTAATGTAAGCAACACTTACTAAAAGAGAAATCAGAGGGATAAAAAGAAGCTTTATTGAAAAAGTAGCATGGAGCGCAATGCGACTGAAGGCCGAAACATCCCTGTGATGGGTGTCCAGCAAGAAACATCCGGTCTTTAATAGGGGATATGACCTCCCCTGACTGTTAGGCAGGTTTCACAGCGTCTGCCCATGCTGAGAATGAGGGTGTCAATGAGATGTTGAGGCATTGCTGCCCATTCGTCTTTCAGCGCCAGTCGAAGCTCCGGAATCGTTACTGGTGGTACGGTACGAGCTGCCAAGCGTCTGCCTAGAAAATCCCATACATGCTCGATGGGATTGAGATCCGGAGATCGTGCCGGCTAATCCATACGTTCAATATCCTCACTCTCTAAGAGCTGTTCGGCAGCTACTGTGCGATGACATGGTGCATTGTCGTCCATGAAAAGGAACTGCGGACCCATAGCGCCTCTAAAAAGACGCACATATGGAAGAAGAATCTCGTTACAATAACGGGTCCCGTTGACTGAACATCCCGACTACGTCGAAGATGTGAAAGTCTATACGACTACCAAGCATGATGTCTCCCCAAACGAGAACACCGCCACCTCCATACCTGTCCCTTTCAATGATGTCCGAGGGATGAATGCGGCTTCCCCGCTCTCTCCAAATGAGTATGCGATGAGAATCGCTACTCAGACTGAATCTGCTCTCATCTGTAAAGAGTACTCGTACCCATTCATTGTTTCTCCAATTCCGGTGTTCCCGGCACCACAGAGAACGCCTTCTCCGATGGGCAGGCGTTAGAGGTACACACCGTACAGGGCGTCGTGCAAGCAGATCACCACCGTGCAGTCTTCTGGCCACGGTAAAACGCGATTTCGGTCGTCCAGTCGCCTGTGTCGTGTGTCTAGCGATTTCTACCGCTGTCTACCGCCTGTTTCTTCTGGCCTGTAAGGCAATATACCGGTCATCTGCGGGTGTGGTTCCTCGTGGACGACCACTACTAAACCCCCGGATAGCTGTTCCTGTAGTTTGAAATTGTCTCTAAAGTCGTGAAACGATGCTGTGAGCAATTCCGAACTCTGCAGCCACACTTGTCACACTGCGGCCTTCCTCCAACTTCCCAATGATTCGACCTCGGGTAAAAGCATCCAGATGTCGTCTAACAGATTGA
>KK122182.1:1217798-1251142 GCA_000611955.2 Stegodyphus mimosarum
TAATCTTCGTATTTTGTATCAAATACTCAAAAGAGGAAGACTTTAAAACCGCACTTCTAGTTTATAATAAATCCGATTAGTAAATTTATTAACTTTTACAACATTATGAAGTACTTTCGCATACACCCTTCATTACTTAAACGACGCCAAGATTATCACAAAATCTAAATTGAGAAAAAATGAAACCTTACGTAGCAAACATGTTTATTTCTTTCTTTCTCTCCCCAGAAGTAAATAAATCTCAGACATCTTACAAACTGTATCTTGGAATCACGGAACCAGTTGACAGACAGTATGCATTTATTTCAATGGGAACTTTTCACGCTACTCCTTTTTTCTTCATGCATCTGGACATGCTTTTGTCAAAATATATTTTCATTTTGTAGCCATTTTCGCACATTCATATACGAGTTAAAGGCCTCTTTCTTGAAAGAATGATGTGGCGTCTTCCTCGTGTCTTGCTAAATGACATATTTAATATTTTCTACAAAAAAGACAGAAAACACGACAGAAATACCACTATAACACGTGGCCTCAGCACAGCTGTCTTTGTAACGGGCCGACTATATGTGTCAGTGTTTAGGCCTGTCGATCGTTTGGCAACGATTTGCTGGCGATTCATCGATAATCTTGAAACTATTTCTATACCAGGGACTTGCCCACCAGTGGCTCACGGTAAACGGATTGACTGAATGAGCATTTTCATGGTTTTCCCCATGTGTAACGTGGATGCGAGTCAGCATCCTTAGAAAATACTCGACTAAGACATTCCTCTCCTTAGACGAATACTCCTAGCGTGCTTTGCCCTAATCAAATAAACCACACCATAACGGGGATTGTGACGATAAGAGAATATCCATTACTGCAGTCAGTAAAAGAGGCTTCTAACACCGTCTATACCTTACATTCCTTGATATAGAATAAACTTCCCCCCCTCCTTCCCAAGAAATAGCTATGCAACTTAGAAATTTGTAAATAATTTTGCTAATTCATTTAAAGTTGATTCTTAGTCTGAAGGTAGATGCTTAGTCTTTATGCAGCAGAATATTCTCAGTACTCAGATTTTTTAATCCCTACGCTTTATAACAAGTAAACGCGTCAGGTATAAAAATGATTTCTTTGTGCAGAGCCTGTACCTTCAGAATCCCCTTCCCCCCAAAAAAATAAAATCAAGATTATAAGATTTTAAAAAAATGAGCAGACGGCATCAGACGATGGAAGCAACAGGACCTCCCAAAAGCGGCCAGTGACAGCCGGAAAGTAGCCAAACTCTAAATGCCAAACTTTCTTTCTTTGTATATGGAACAGGTATTAAAATTTCAAGGATCCCAGTGCCTTAGGATGCAAGTACGATGCCAGAGATCAGTTTATTCCCTTTCAGTTTATGCGCATGAATTTATGCCAATGCCACAGATTTATTTGCTTATAAACTTGCAGCTCCGATTAAATGAGCAGTATCTCTGCAGACTCTTTTCAGATAGCTACATGCATATTATTTGGATACAGGACGATGAGTGGTTTGCATCCCGCTGACAACCTCGTATACAACCAATGGTAAAACTTTATGCTCAGGAACAATCCTGATAATCAGGTCCTCTCAAAGTGGTTCGAAATCTTCTCGGGTGGACTCCATAAACAGTGGGGTACTCTGCCTTTTGCGAATGAGTCGCGGTTTGATCTACAGACTGATTCTCAAAGGTTGACTGGAACGTGTCATCATTCCAGTAACATCAGCGAAATGCACGCATACAAAGGCGGTGGTTTGAGGGTTTGGAAAAGATTGCTGTTGGTAGCTTTCTTGATCTCATCTTCTGGCTCAATGCTAGGACTGCAGCGTGGGATAGAGCTACCATCCTTGTTAAATATATTCACCTATCTCTTGCTATACCGGTCTAATACCATTTTGTAGACAAAATGCGTGAGTTCACACTACTAGCATTATCAACTAATATTTAGATCCGAAACAGTGGTTCATAGGGAATGACTATCGACCTTACGCGACCTGAATCCCATCAACTACATATGCGACATCCTTAGAAGACCTACTCTCCATGATCTTATCCGAAATTTTTATGACCTAACAAAATGTCTACTTCGTGAATGGGCGTCCAAATATCCCAAACGCCAAAGATAATCTAATTTATGGCATCGATAGATGTTAGCGGGCAAGTATTTGGAGCAGAGGTCATCCTTTGTCAACAAATATCCACTAATGAGCGTTTTTACCATTGAAAACCGTATGATTTTTATTCATTTCATTTCTTCTTTTGCTTATTATGTCCATTTAAAACTATCAAATGTGTGTTTTCGGCGCGTATAATCGCTACGGTTTTGCGCCAAGAAACCCAACTCCACCACCACCACCATTTCTTTTGTTTAATCATTTGTTCACCATTTTCTTTGCATTTCCCCACATTAATGCCTCAGTAAAAATTTTAAAGAATGCGAATGAATACTTTTTTATTTTATCCACTTTTTCCTCTTCGTTGATAAACTTTTCGACATGAGTGTATTTTCCTTAGCCAGAAGCGATTCAGGAGGGAATTTTTTATTCTTAAACTGTGGATATTAAAAAGGGCACAGTATGTGCTATTCAGCAATGTTATATGTGTATATGGCGCTGGAAGTAATTCCTCGTAAACAGAAAGTATTTCGGGATTTTAATGTAAAAATTTTCTCTCGCTGTCTGACATGTAAACGGAAGGAAACCTGACTGACATATAAATGAAAGAACAATTCGCATTCAGGTGTTGGAAAGGGTCAAAAAGGTATCACACCCGCTTTCACCATTGGTACCAAAGAGGAAAGTTGCTCTATGAAATATGATTTTCAAAGAAAGCGATAGATTGTCAAATGACGAGGTCATGATTTACCAGTTTTGAACAAAACGCACAGGCAATGTTGATCCTTTTATTGTTTGAAGAATTGAGGTGCGCTATGAATTTCTGTCTCAAAGGCAGAAGATGAACCACAATTTTTATACTGAGGTACTGAAAAGTTTGCGTCAAGCAACTGAACACCATCGATCTGAATTCTGAACATGTGAGCAATGATTCTTATTGAATATTATAATAGTTGGTATAAGTTGGATTGCTTTAATTTTCTGACTAAATATGGTACATTTTCTTCCCCATTTCACATATTCCTCCGATCTATGGTTGGACAATTTTTTTTTCTGTTTTCCTGCCTTTAAATATCGCTGAAAAGAATTAGACAAGAAGGCGTTAGCAGTCAGAAAAGAGTCTGAAAGATGTTCTAAAAAGTATCCCAGAAGAAATTTGTTTATACTTTTTGCTTCTGAGAAATTCAGAAATGCCGCCATAGAAAACATTGGGAACTACTTTGGCCGAACCAAGGACTCTTAAATGCTCAGCTCAATGTCTGATTTTTTATAGCATGAGTCCAGGAACATTTCTGACAAAGAATGTATTTTTAACTATAAAACTAAATATAAAATAATGATTTACTGAACGAATTTGATGTAGAAAAATTAGTACATGTTACGATTTAATCCCATGTGGTTTATCTGGGTTAAGCGCGCACAGTCACTATGTATATACAGTAAAATCTCCCATAACCTGCAATATCAAAATAACGGCACTTTTGTCCTAAATTTAAATTTAAAATTTAGGCCTATAAGATAAAAAAATATGGAATGGGCTAACAATGTGAAGAACATTTATATTATGTTTCTGCCGAACGTAGAAAGCCTTATCATATATAAAGGATGCTTTTATAATGACAGGCACTAGCCATTTTTAGGCTTTCGCCACTAAGCGCCTTCTTTGGGATTTGAACCCGGGCCCTTTGTTATCGTTGTAGGCTTCCCTAACCACTATACGATCTGGGCGGTTTCAGCAAACATATGAACTAGAATACAGAGATGATGCGTCAATATGCGAACTTTGAAGGTAGTGTTTATGATTTTTAGATGTAATTCACAATGGAATACACTATAGTTTTGCTCTGAAAGATGTAAAAAATATTACTTTACATCGCGGTTGGCTTAAATTGTGACTTAATCATTTTCGTAGATGACAAGTCGAGTAAGAAAATTATCTTGGTTTAAAAACACGTTCAGAGACCCTTGGATTTATAGAAGAACGTTTCCAAAGTTCTAGAATTTTAAGTATAAGTTCTTAATTTTGTTAGTTTTCATCATTATCACAAAGCAGTTTTTCAACCTGGTCAGCATTTAATTACATACACTTATCCCAATGAAAAACTATTTTTTAAGCCGTGTTCAAAGAACCTTTTTAGTGTCTTCTAAACTCACCTGTTTATGCCATGGATCTCAAATCGAACACCTCGTAAAGGTTTTCTCATAAAGGTTTCAAATACTGGAAAAGAATGCTTCTCGCTGACGTTGAACATTTTCAGAAGTTTTCATATTCTCTTTCCAAAAAAAAAAAAAAAAAAACCTAGGTTGCGGATAGGTCTGTCAACCTACCACTATCTGATATTACTTTTACTGGGGCTCCGTAATTTAAGATATATTTATTTAGAAACAAATCTGCTACTATTTTTGCTGAAGCCCGTTTAAGGTAAAGGCACCAGTAGTTGACCAGCTGAGGGAAATTTCTCATTCACTTGTCAACAGTATTAGCTGTGGAGACAGTAATTACACTGGTGTGCAAAACTTAAGCAACAGCAGGGTTTTTTGCCATAACTCCACGAGAAATCAACTGAGAGACATGAAATGCAGAAATGAAGGAGAGTATTATGTACGTAAAGGATGACGAAAGTATCGGAGCTGAAAAAGGAATACATTGCATACGGTATGGAATCAAACAAAAACAATGGCACCTCGGAACAGACGCACATGGCGATGGAGTACCTCCTCACAATAGCGATCCCCGGTTACAGAACCTCTGTCAAAAACGTGGAGCTCAGTTTGCCCCTTCAGCATAATGCCTCCCTAGATAAGAACTCCAGGACCACCGTTATGGTGTCTTTCCTTGATGTTACTGGGATAAAACCGGGTTCCGACCTCTCTCCAAATCAAAACGCGTTGAGAATCGCTTCTGGTATTGAACCGACTCTCATCCGCAAAGAGGACACGACTCCATTGATCAGTTGTCCAGTTTTTGTGCTCTCTGCACCACTGTAAACGGTGGCCATCTTTCAACTGGAGGCAGCGTTCAGGACGGCGGGCGAATAGGCCCCCTTTGTGAAGGCGTCTGGCCACAGTAAACCGCGACACTTGTCGCCCCGTTGCTGTACAGAGTTGCTGAGCAATGGAGCTTGCTGACTGCTGTCGGCCTCTTTTCGCCTGCAGGAAGATATATCGGTCATCCCTGCAGATGTCGTCCTCGGGCGACCACCACCAACCTTTCTAACAGCTGTACCTGTGGTTTGGAACGCTTTCTAAGCGCGCGAAACGACACTTTTTTTATTCCGAACTTTGCAGCTACACTGGTGACAGTACGCCCCTCCTCCAACTTTCCGATCATTCTTCCACGTGTGAAGTCGTCCAGGTGATTTCTTCTAGCCATATTTCACGAACTGACTCACTGGCACTTGCAGCGAATATGTCGAATTGCGTCTCCGTCCTTCCTTTTATTCTACTGTTGAGCTGCGCGCGCCGACATCACGCGTTTTGTGTACGCTCACGTTGCCTCTGACGTTTCGTTCCTGATATTTGCATACGGATGACGTTTCTACTGACTTACGTGTTCATTTTACTGATCTCCAGACCTCCTTTTCTGCAATTTCATAGCTATCTTCTAAATTTTTACACTGTTGCTTAAGTTTTGCACACCAGTGTAATTTTTTCGTAGTTAACGGAGTTCTTCAACTGCCTACCTAGCTAATGATGACCTTTTTTACCGAAAAATGTTGTAATATAAAATTATTATAAATAATTTAGAAAAATACGTTTCTTCTCCAGTAGTTGACCACCTAAAAAAATGAAATCTCTAGTAGTTGACCATATGTTGAACCAGTAGTTGACTTTGTGCTCAGAAAGTTTTCAGTTCAGAAAGGATAATATTGTTAGTTAATAAATATAATTATTTAACACATGTTTATTGGCTTTCATACATTTTTATCAAAACATAAACTATTTTTTTGTAAAACCCGTATAAAATATTACTTAATATTTAAGGAACTTCAAGATTTTAAGTGCTCATACTTAAGTGTTCATAAAAACAATCAATCCCACAAGAAATCAAACTCAGGCACACTATGCACATTACGAGTCTTGCTCGTTTTTCGTAGCTCACCAATATGGAAAACAACATCCTTCCACTCACATGCCAAAATATCAGGCTTTTCTGGCCACTGCCATAATCTTCGACACCTTTTCATTGAACTGATTGTGACTTCTTTCTTTGTGGCATGCGTTATTTTTCCTGTGTAATATACACCTTCATAGGCAAATAGAACGAATTCATTGATTTTTCTCTCAACAGGTAAAAAGTTATTTCCGAAAACTGTTCATTTCCGTCGCTCAACTCTTCATCACTTTCATCTGAATCAGAATTTTCAATAGTGGAAATTGAACTCTCAGATGGACTGCGTACAAATTTCTTTGCTTTTCGGTTTTTTTCGCCTTATTTTCTTTTGCTTCTTCTCTCTGTTCTTTTTTCCACTGCCTTTCATTAGCTCTCTCTCTTCTTAGTCTTTCCTCTTCTTTTTTCTTTTCGATTTTTTTTTCGAAGTAATCATGGAATTGCTTTCCAGAAACTACAGTTGGCATCTTTTCTTTACAATTTCTTCTTTTCTTCAGATTTGGTTCCTTGGTTTCCTAGAAGAAATGTCTTTTAAATGGACTTGGTACATTTCGTGAAGGACCTACAGGATTGGTGTTGCACGAGGTGCTTGCTCTGCTTTTGGGAAGGACACCTGTTGATGCGGCCACTTGGTCAGGTAGTGCAGTTGGAGGAGCGGGACTGTTTGTAGGTAGCTCAACAATTGCCATGTTCTCATCATCGAGTGGTCTGGGATTCATATCATTTTCATAGGTTGTCTCAGAATCAAAGAATGGAATCAAAGAATCATCTTCGCGTGGTAGTGTTGTATTTTCAAGCATGTTAATGTCATTCAACATTTCCTCTGCTTGTTGTATTAATTCGGCTGGCGAAATGGAGTCATCAAGAAGATTAATATCATGAAGTTGAGCTGGGTCCAATGTATTGTTTTTATCTACACAGTTACTAAAACTTTCCAACTCTGTTTGCATCTTTTTTCATAGTAAGGACAGCAATGTATCTTTTACATCCCCTTCCCATGTTTCTGACGAGCGCTGAAAACTATCAATTTTGTCTGTCTCAACGGTTTCATTTAGAAATTCGAAGCCAATTTGTAAGTACTTAATTCGAGCCAGGTGCGTTTCGGCATTTGAGTTGTTGTTTACATCTTCTTCTCCAGGTACGTGAACAGCTGAGGGATTCCAAGGACATAAATCACATAAACCTTTCCATCGGTGTTTTTCCCTCCTCTTTGTATTTGAGAGTTGTACGAGGAACACCGAATTTCTTAGCAGCTTCTCTTATTGATGTTTTATGTAGTAAAACGTCATTCACCCCTTTTAGTAAAGTCTCTACTGTATAATTTCGAAAATTATCTTTCGTAGGAGGCATCATGAAATTCGAATAGCCTAAAAAGTCAAAAAAGTAAGGTAATTCAGAAGTTGACCATGGGTTATATCAAAACTTGACCATGGTGGTCAACTACTGGAAAAAGCAGTGATAAGGACTTGTTAATTTGTGGTGTTAAGGTAAAAACATTTTCCTGTAACATTACACTCGTTCCTACGTTGAGAAAAAGTTTTTTTAAACGTCAGTAGTTGACCGCATGGTCAACTTCTGAACATCAACAATTAGTAGATCCAGTAGTTCACCACAACAAAAAATAGATAAGGGGACGAGTAAACCATATAACTCAGGGGTCATTTTGTTCAATAATACATGCACTTAATAAATATTTGATTGCCGAATTGAATAATACAAATAAATAATTCTACTTACACAAAAACCGAAGTCAATTCCTAACCGAAAATGGTAATCAGGCGGCAAGAATTAACAGGATCTGGGAGAGCACAAGTTTCACTGTCAGCCATTACTTAACTGATAGGCATATCAACTGGGAATTGATAAAGTGTGATACTAGATGGCAGTAGCGTCTTATAAGCAGGTTTACACGAACGCCAAACCAAAATATCCCTTATTTTGAAGCTTTTCCTCTGAAATAGTCAACTACTAGTGCATGGTCAACTTTTGGTCACTCTACCTTAAGGGGAATTATTTAAACCCATTTCGAGAAATGATCCACAATGATTAACAAGCTCTATTTTTATTAATCTTTGTTCTAGAGTAGGGACCGAGCAAATCAATTCCAACCAATTCATTTGGGAAAGTGGTTTTTATGCTATTTAAGTACCCGGTCGGGTTGTAATTAACGTCGTTAATTAATTGACACAAGTGATATGACCTGGCCTTCACAACTTTGTACAACTGCGGAAAATACACCGCTTCGCGGACCCTTTGAAAGAGTTTTCCTAACCCCGAGATGCCTCCCCTAATTTAGAGTCATGGAGCTCCTCTACAATACTTAAGCGTAGACTCATTGGGACTATCAGTCGCAATTCTTGGTTATCGTTGGTTGTTTTCGTGTAAAACAGCAATTTATCAATAGCTTCACAATGGGCCGCCCTACTACGAATAGCCGTTAAGTCTACACGTCCAAAATTTTCGGGATCTTCCGGAGAAGCGTAAATGTCTTTAAATTCTGGGTCCGTTTTTAATTCGGCAATTATTATTCCACGGGATTCAATTATTTTCGCAGTTAGCATCGTACATTTAATTGTATTTCCGTCTTCATCCACCTTTATTCTTGACAGTGCATCCGCAACTACATTTTCTTTCCCCGGCGTGCGTTTTATTATTAAATTAAACTCTTGCAGTTTTAGTGTCCAACGTAAGAGCCGGGGCGAAAGATTTTTACTATAGTATAGGCGACCAACTGCCGCGTGATCTGAATACACAGTTATCGAGGCACTTCCGAAGTACACGCTGAATTTTTGAACCGCTAATAGGACCGTGAGGGTTTTCCGCTCAGTTGCAGTGTACTTTCGTTGGATTTGATTAAGCGTCTTGCTAAAAAAGCTATTGGCTGCCTATTTTGGGAAAGAATGCGCCAACTGCGTAATCTGACGCGTCTGCTGCAATTTCTAAATTTTGATCCCCTTAACTGAATTTAAGAACAGGGGCCTTAATTAAGGCGTGTTTCAATTCTTCAAACGCCGTGTTTGCCTCCGCTGTCCACGTGAACCTCGTCGTTTTTCGTTTAAGAACCAACAAGGTCTCAGCGATTTTTGCAAAATCTTTTATGTATAATTTATAATAGGAACACATACATAAGAAAGATGATAATTTCTTGGCCGTATTTCGAGGTAGATAACTTTTAACTGCTAAAATTTTAGAGTTGCCGGTTTCAATACCGTTTCTCGAGATTTTATAGCTGAGGTACCTCAATTGCTTGGCGGCAAATTTTCACATTTTTGGATTAATTTTTGGGCCTGCTTCATGTAATAATATAAAAACTTCGTCTAAATGTTTAATGTGTTCCTCTAGGGTTTCGCTTGTCACAATAATATCATCGAGATTGATGACTATACTTTTGCCCAAGACTGACCTTAAAAAGAATATCCATAGCTTTTTGAAATGTAGCCGAAGCTCCGCTTAAGCCAAACCGCATTCTCAAAAAGGCATACACGCCTGACTTTTTAATAAAAGCTGTTTTTTCGACATCCTCGGGTTTTACTGCAATTTGAAAATAGCCTGACGTCAGGTCTAAAGTGGTCATATATTTAGTCGACCGAATTTTTCTTATAATTTCATCTACTATCGGGAGGGGATATGTGGGGTATTTCGTTATGCTATTTAATTTTCGGTAATCAATTGCGAATCTCCATGCGTTCGGATCTGCGGGTGGCAAGCCATTCTTCTTTCGACATAAAATACCGGACTAGCATAGGGGCTGGTACTTGGCGTAATTATTATTCTCGAGCATTTTCTTAATGTGTTGCTCTAGAATGTCTTCCTTCACCCGGTTGTATCTATAACGTTTTGAACGAACTGGGGGCTCACTACCATTATCTATACTATGCGAGACAATCTGGCAGAAGCAAGGTTTGTCATCAAATAACTGAGAAAAGATTCTTAACCGATTGTTGGATTTTTTTTCCTTTTTCTCCTTCTTCGAGGTGAGTTAGATTCACCTCCGGGACTGCGGCTTTTTCTTCTTGAATTTTGTCCATCTTGACCTGTAAAGTAGAATCTTTAAAATTAATTTTTGCGCTATCTGCGAGGTTAACAAATTCTTTACTACTAGAAAGTTCTTTTCTGGACCTCGTTTTTTATTTGAACATGCAGCCCCACTTTTCCCAAACAGACATACTGTTTGCCTTGGGCAGCAATCACCCGTTGTCCCGTTGTGTTAAACAATCTATAACGACGAAAATGCTTTTTAAAAAAATCCTGCGACAGGAAGCTGCATTGAGCCCCGGTATCCAGTAGGGCGGTAGTAGGGACGTCGTTTAGCAATATGTGGATCTCTGTCAAGGCCAAATTTTGTACGACTGCTGTATTCAGTTTGATTTCTGAGTCTGGTTCGAGCTCCTTTTTATTTCTCCACGCTTTGGTCTGACCAGCTTTTTTCTTAGCCGGCTTTGCTACTTTTCCCTCTTGTAGATAGGAATTCTGCGGGACTTGAGGTTTCGTTTGGGTGTGAAACCTTGAATACTGCCTAAAATTGTTCGCACGCGCGATTTCGCCCGTTCGCCTACTCTGAAATTTAACCGCTAGTTCGAATAAGCTTTCCAGCGTCTGCGGATTTCTAACTTCAAGAAAATCCTGAATTGACGGAAGCAACCACGGCAAAATTATTTCGATGATTTCTTTGTCGGGCCTTTTCCCCATACAATAATTTGACAATGTGGATCTTTCTTAAGATGAAGTCCGTTAACTCGTCAACATGAGTTTGATATTTGCTGAATAATTACGATTCCAGTCTTACGCGGTCTCTTACAACTGGGAGGAATTTTTTAAATTTTCCTACGTCGGATCCTGGGTCCCCCAACAAACTCTTGCCAATATTCTTGTACCCGCTGAGGGCTTGAGCTTTTAAGTTCGACGTAGCGATGATGATTCTTTGCGTCTGTTCACAGGATATAAAGTGAAGTGTAGATCCAGCTGCTGCAGGAAGGTCATTACGGATCCTCTTCCATCAAAAGTTGCTGTTGGCTTCATCGCCGCTCTCATAGTTTCCAAGATGAATCCGAATTCTTCCATGGGGTTTGGTTGTGGCTGAGGGAACTGAAAGGTGGGAGGAGTCAACGAGAAATCTTCACTACCTATCTCCATGGTTTGTTAAGAACAAGTTCGGGCGCCAAATGTGGGGTTTTACTTTATTTAGCTCAATGTTCAATCTTAGAACCCCACAAACACTAACAAGCGAATAATCGCTTAAGTGTGAGAATAAACACGTAAGTCTTAAGATGGGTTAACTACCCTTTATTTCTCAGAATAAATACAATCAGTTCCTTACTCGGAACGTACACAAAGCCTCCACTTGGGCTTAAATAATTATGAAATTGAAATAAATTAAGCTTAACTAAAGCTATCTGAAAGATATAGCCGAAGCTATTATGATTCTAAGTAGTTGGCTCCTAAACATTAATTAAATCGGCGAACCAAGCAAAGGCCTCCTAAAGTATGGCCGAGCGTAGTATCTAAGAGAGAACGTAGCCAAAAGGCAAACGCGCACTAGTCAGGAAAATCAGACTCTCTATCCTGAAGTCGGTGAAACATCGACTTAAATAGTGCGCTTACTCATTTTCTTTAACTGCGTTTCTGAAATTACATTCTGGTAGGAAATTATAAACTGAAATTAGTATGATAGGAAAGAAGTATAACTTAAAATAAGCGCTAATAAAATTAGGATAAACCTTATACAGTATATCATTGTTCCAAAGTCTGAAAAAATCTTCGAATCAATGACTTTAAAAGATTAAAGCATCGCACATGTATCTCTCTGGTTTCTTCTTAAAGAAAAAGGTGTGCATTATACGGCGAATATACTTAAAAATTGAAAAATTTAGTTTGAAATTTTAGGTGCGCGTTATACGCCGGAATATACGGTACTCAAATGCTTTCTACACATAGCAATTGCTTATAGTCAGTCTTATGACAACCCAGATTAGGAATCATGCATTTGCTAAATGCGTTAAGTAGGTAATATCAGTTTTGTTTACTAGATATAATATTAGGCGTAAAGAACAACCTTAGACTAGAGTAGATTTTACTTAATTAAAATTCAAATACTGAGTTTTAGTTTTAAGAAAAAATGGATTGGATTCTTTTTGATTACGACAAAGCATGAGAATGCTGTTTGACTCGAGATTATACGTTCTGGGAGGACTTCATAAGAAGGGCAACGGGCTCGTTTTCGGGTTACACGCAGAGACACCATGAAGACGCCCATTCGGCTAGCCGTATCGGCCAGATTTGAAAGTGGGTCAGAATACAAGTGTTCAGAGGTCTTAATGACCAAATACCTCTGGATTTTGTTTAAATAAACAAAATTGAGTTTTTATAAAATCTACGTCAATCTAAACCTCTCAAAAATTGTATTTCACATTGACGTATGTATCTTCCATATGCAAATAGTAATAATGTTTAAAATATATCTTTCTGGCTTCATGATGTTCTACTATTTCTAAGCATTCAACGACACTCATGTTAAAACTCTTTTTTTTTTCGTCTTTTCCGTTAGTTTAAATAGGAAGTTACACTACCCATTTACAGTAGTTAGAAAAATAGCATAAATACTAGAAATACGAATCGCTATTAAGTTCTTTCAATAAATCTGAGCAAAGGTAGAATCGCCAAGTTTCACCTGAGAATGAAAGATTATGTTGCAGCTGTTGTTTGATAAGATAAAAAATATCTGACAGCTGTTAACGAAAACAGTCTCTTAGTATATTTTGTATCAGAAGTACATCAATCGATTTTCATTCAATTTCAAAATTTTCTAGAATATATCTAAGAAACAATGAAGACTTCTCTTATCATCTTGGTCATCTTAGGTCTAACTTTTAGGTAATGTATAAAAATTGTGTTATTTATAAAACATATGTATACCGTATACTTGTAACATCAATAACATATATCCCAATTTATGTAAGTCATAAATGGTCTTTAGTTAGGATAGCGTTTTTGAGGCATTAAATCGATCAGTATAAAATAATTCTCTTCATCAATGCAGGTGTTATTTATGTGCTTGTTTATTTTTATATCAAGGCATTAGCAATAAAAAGCTTTGTTATTATAATTTTTAAACTCTTCTATGCAGAAGTTGCTATTGGTTATGAATTTATTTCTTCATATTACTTTTTATGAATTATAACAGACTCTTTTAAAGAAATATTTTTTTACATTATTCTCCTTATTTAACACTCGGCAGTCGCCCGCTTATGACGAAGAAGAATATATGAGAGCAACTTAATGTAAAGAAAAGAGACAAGTATAAAATTTTTAATTCACTGCAAATAATATATATATATTATATATATTATTTTTTCAATTTTTCAATTTCAATTCGGATTTTCACAATCGATGTGACCATGTTTACTTAAGCAAATGATTCGATGAATGTATAAACAACACATGTATCTTCATTGGAAACTCACGATGACGCTTAAGTTACACACGCCGGTTACGGATTCATCGGTTCAAGTATGTTCGTTGCCTGCTGCATTGAAGACGTTCACGCTTAACGGTGTGGTTGTGGCTTAAGTTCTTCAACCATTCAACTTCACAATTTTGTGTTACTTGTATTTTTGTACTAAAATAGCAAATGTGTCATATTCTAAAAGAGGGTTACAATGTCGAAAACAAATGTTAAAAAAAAAGAAAAACATACAATTTTAATACAGAATGGTAAGAACGGTTTTTCTTTACAATGGTGAATACAAAACGTGTGTGCTATATTATATATGTCATGTAAGTGTGGCACTTCCAAAAAAAGGGAACGTTAAAAGGCATTTCAAAGGCATCCATGGAAGTTTTGATGCAGATTTTCCGTAAAAAAGGCGAAATGCGTAAACAAAAGTTAAAAGAATTTAAATCCCAATTAATCGGACAAAAATCATATTTTATTAAACCCAGTAGCTAAGGCTGCAACAATTGCATCTTTTCGTGTGAGTCATGTGTTAGCAAAACATAAGAAACCTTTCGCAGATGGAGAAATGATAAAAAAAAAAAAAAAGCGTTTCTGGAAGCCAGCGATTCGTTATTTTACTGATTCACGGACATGGTTGATATTTCTCCACTTTGCATTTCATAAGAATGGTTTTTAAGGATATGAGTGTAAAAGAAGGGTTATTAATAATACTACCTCTAATGAAGAAAACACAAGGTTAAGATGCTTACTGCGCCTTCAAAAAATACATAGAGGAGAAAAAAATTTCTATTTATGAAGTAGTATCGATGATAAATGAAAGGCCCCCATCAATGACGGCGCAGTTAATGGATTTTTGGCTATGTGTATCGGAGACGATGACGTACCGCATTTCCTTTCTTATTGCATAATTGCATTCACCAACATTATTCTGATCATTGCATTATTCACCAACAGGACCTGTGTTGTAAAATTCTAAATACGCGTCATGTTATGGGAATCTGCATGAAAATTGTGAACTCATTTCGAGGAAGAAATCTTCAGAGGAAAATGTTTCGGGCCCAACTAAAAGAAAATGAATATGATTACAGGGAATTATTATATCACTGGAATGTTCGTTGGTTAAATCGCAATATATTTTTACACAGATTCAGGGACCTCCTACAAGAGGCAAAAGATTTTTTGGAATCAAATGATAAAAGCGTAAGTTGAACTTGGTGATGGTGTTCGGTTGATGGATTTAGCTTTTGTTGTTGATATAACAAGCCATCTTAATGAACTGAACTTACAATTGAAAGGAGAAAAATCAAACAATAGTAGAATTGATTAATTGATTGACAATAGTAAAATTATTAATACTTTCAAAAACAAGTTAGAGCTAATATCTCCCCAGTTGATGAAGAATGAACTAAAAATTTTGAAACATATTTCTAACGAGTTGTTTAAAAACGGAGGTATATTAAACAAAGAGAAATATGATGATGAAATAATAAAACTTCACTCCAAATTTGAGAGACGTTTTCAAGAATTTACTAGACTAGAACCAATTGCTACATTCATGTGTTACCCATTTGCCAATGTTGATGTGGAAGAAATAACTGAAAATATAAATTATATATTCTCTTTATTTCTTGAGGGAAACGAAGTTCAAAATGACATAATTTTAAAAGCACGAAGTTCAGAACCTAAGAATAACTTTTGGAATCTGATGGGCGAAGTACAGTATCCCAATTTAAAAAAAAAAGTTGCATTTCATTTAATATCGTTCTGCGCTCTACCTATCTGAGTGAATCTGCATTTTCAATGAAAGGCAACATATCGTTCCCGTCTCACAGAGGACTACTTAGAATCTAATGAAAGATTAGCAGTTAGCAATTGTATACCGATATATTCAAGATTGGCGGACAGTATGCAGACTAAACTTTCTACTAACTATAACTACAAGAACTAACTTTAGATGAAAACTATTTATTTTTAATGTATTTTGAACTATTTGATAAGAAATGCATGATTTGAAATTATTAAATTTATGGCTATTATTATTATGTTTGTGTCTTGCGTTTTGCTTTAAACGCGATTTTAAAAGGGGAAGTTTTTTTACGTATGGTTAGGTAGGTAAGTACATATTTCGTATTTATTAAGTTATAATAAATACTGTAGAGCTTTTTTTTAGCTCCCCACATCTACGCCACTGGGTGGATCGCAACACCTTGGAAAATTTAGAAGTAGCCAGTACCCTGGAAAAGTCTGCCCACCCCTGCTCTAGACCATTTGGAAAGCTTCATTCTATGTAAATTCTTATAAAACTTGGCAATTCCCCCCCCTTCTCTTCCTTTTTTTTTTTTGTGTGTGTGTGTGTGTGTTTAAGTGTTAGTGTGGGAAGGCATTACCAGTTAACCCATGGTACATCGCTTGTGTCCCCCATACCTTTACCTGTACCTGTAGAACGACACGTGAATAAGCTGAATAACCAACCTGTTTGAAATTTTGGAAAGAAAAATTACATGATCAGTAATTTACAGGATGGGAGAATAATTAGAAATAAGCATATCTCAAGTCCACTTTCCCTGGCATTCAAGGGTTTCTTAAGCATTCGTTCAAAATGTTTGCAATATATTTAAAGTAAGCCTTCTGTTAACTACTGAAAATACACAATCAGAAGCTTATTTAAATTTGAAAATGCGCATAAAAAGAAGACCGCTATCCTAGAGTGACTTGTAATGGCAATTTTCGAGCTTAGATGAACGTATTATCAGGATGGCCTGGTAAGCTTTGCTCATACTTGAAAACGATAGAAATTGGGATGGACATTTGATGGAAACAAAAACATGTTCCGTTTGGCCATAGCACTGATGTATAGAAGCTACAAAAACAAAATATACGACAATAAATTTGGTCAACGACGAACGTGACCGTGCGCTACACTCTGCAAAAAGGAAACAAACTGCATTGTGGTGGTTGAGTCTGGAGAAGTAAGATCTGGAAGACGAGCGTAATAATAGGGAGTAAATAGGTGGTGGGACACCCTTTTAGTGTCATACAAATTTAGAAAAGGAGGCCTAATGTTGTAAAGAGGGGGGATCGAAGATAACATTAATGCAAGGTAATCCAGTAATATAGCAATAAAAATAAGGATGTCGAAAAAGAAATAAATTTTCTAAAAGAAATTTGAAGTTTTAAACGAGCGTTAAGCCACGGAAGTGAACTTAAAAAAAAAAGAGAGATCAGTGAGTTTACGTTTGAAGAGTCGATATATTTGCCTTACTTAGCACCAAAAATATTTTGGAATTCATAATATGTTTTCACCATTACAATCAGATCTGCAAAACTATTATAATCACAACTCTGCGATACTATTATAATCACAACCACGATTTTCATTATTATTATTATTATTATTATTATTATTATTATTATTATTATTATTATTATTATTACAGTTACTACTATTACCTATATTTGAGAATAGATTAGCTGACACTGCAGCAGCTGCAGGTTCTTTTATCAAGGTGCGCCCCTCCTTTCGGGACGTGTTATTTTCGTTAATATTTTCAGAATTCGCAGCTTGTACGTAACATGTTCCAGACGTGTCGTAACTTGTTCCAGACGTTAGCCGGCTTAAATCGCTATCATTCCTTGCAAACCTCTCAATGATGCAGAATGTCTTTCTTCCCCGTAATTATTGCTCTTGGGTTTCTCTATATTGCCTTTATAGAAGATAAACAAAGCGCCTGTGAAATCCGGCATACATGACGCAATGTGCCGCAAGGTAACACTTTTCAGATGAGTGGTGCCATTTCTGGCAACTGAAACATTGGGGAACTTGGGTTTTTTTGCCACACACTTTTCAGTTTTCACCACGAAGTACATTAGATCTGTTAGTTGATAGATTTTGCTGATATTTTCAGATTGCCGTAGCAGCACCTGTAACAAGGGCATTAGATGCTTTGGTGCGATTTTTAGTTAATTGCACGACTTTAATAACCTGAAAGCCCCGTCTAATTTCGTCCTTATTTAAGTTGGAGAGTTAGTCTCTAAATAATACTTTCATTGGCCTTACATGCCAATGAAACAACGTGTAATGTTGTATACAGTTATTTAGAAAAATGCACTTATTGCACTTTTATCATCAGCACTGTTTAGAAGTATCTTAAGAACACGGAGCTGAAATGGTCAAGAAATGTAATATCACGTAGATCAGGGACTAAATATTTTAGAAAATTAGAGAAATTGACATTATCCAGGTATAATCACAATACGGGGGTATAGACTGTTTGCAAATTCCAGGGGTATGCTGCTGCTGGCTGCCCGTTTAAGGTTGATTAACATTATTGGAGCTATTCATATTAGGGTTAAAATCATTAGAAATATTGCATGGTTGCATTAGCTTTAGAATCACTGGCAAAGTTTGTATCACTTACATTACAATTACTAGCATTATTTGCGTTATTCACATTATAGTTACTAACAATAGTCATATCAACATTTATAAGGTATTTCTCCCGCCTTCTTCTCATGCCTTCGTAGTGTAGTTGTCAGCACTCTCGACGCGTAACCGAGAGGTCCGTGGTTCGATTCCCGGGGAAGGCGTTTCTCATTTTTCAGTACTCCTGCTTCAAAATTACCTAATGTCTCCACGCATTATCGGACATATTCCCATTCAAAGTTAAAGAAACATAGTGTCGTGTATCTCTCCTCGGTTAGCCAGTCAGCTTTCCACTGCCCAGCAGCGAAGAGCCAACAAGAGACATAGACAGTCAATTGAAGACCATAGTTGTCTGAGATCACTTTTGTAAAGTGCTTGCACTTGAGTTTGATTTACAGTAGTTTCGGCTGGTATAATTCATTAAAATGTTGAGATAACACCTGAGTTAAAAGCGTTAAATATAACGGTTTTTTCTGTAAACTATGTTGGATTAACCTTTTTTTAAATATTCCTATACATGTAAGTCGTGTAAATTTGCAACTAAATGTTCAGTATAGATTTATTTTGGATATGATACCTTTGCCATCCTGTCAAGCTCACAGAAAGGGAAGATTTCTTTGTTGTAATTTTTTAGAAGATTGTTTATATATATGTTTAAAAGGAGTAATTAAAAGATCTTATTCCCATTTTGAAAGTACTCGGTGAAGAAGCGGATTAAGTTTTAAAAACTGCAGAATTGAAAGACACGCTTCTCAATTCTAATGAGTATTTGAAAGATAATGATTTTGTAATAGGATTTCTTAACAGTACAAATGAAGAAAGTAAAAAATCGGAAAAAATTTCGAAATTGCGTTTGTCACAAATCGAAAGCAGTAGCGAAACTAGCAGCAACGTAGAACATGTACTTTCATTAGATAAACTTTTGAAAGGTGTACAAATATTATTAATTCCTATACCTAAAAGGAACGAAGCGTAAAACTTATTTTTTGATTAAACAGAATGGGCATTCAGACATAAGAATGTACGATATGAGTTTAATTCTCAAATTTAACTGAAATTAACAGGTGAGAAATCTTCTAATATTCTAGAGAAGGGTTTCTTAAACTTTTTGGTGTGGGGACACCATAATAGTTACGAAAATTTTGTGGGATCCCATAAACATTGCGCAAATCCGACACACGCGTGAGTGAAACTGTCAGTTTCTTCACTTGTACTCTAATACACTATTGCAGTTTTAGGTCATTAACTTAAATTTTTAATTTTAAGACATAGAACAATGTGAAAATTTTAAATAAGTAACAAACTTGAAAACATAATACAAAAATAAAAATAAATTTAACTACTTGGGTAAATTCAAACATTAACTGTAGTTCGTCCATTAAATGTAACTTGGAAGGTCAGTTACTGAGAAAACCCACATACTTCTAACAGCGCATTTGCGAGGATTAACTATCAATGGGAAGGTTGTCCCTGTTTATTTTTAATTATATTATCAAATCTTAGCAAAATTGTCGACACCGCAGGACAAAGCACTTCTTCGATATTCTTTACATTTGATCGACACTTTGATTTTATGGTGGTTAAAACCGAAAATGTCGTATCGTACAATCATGTCGTAGGAAAAGGTAAAAGAATGTTTAGGGCAGCTTCAGAAATTGTTGGAAATTCTTTTGCAAATACTAACCAAAAATCTTCTAAGGACTTCGTATTAAAATCAGTTTTCAACCCCGAATCATTTGATAACTCGGCGAGTAGTTCTTGTGACTTTAATGGTAAATGAATAATATTTTCTACATTAATTCCGAATGGTTTCACAATCCATATTAGTTCTTCGGCACTAAAATTTGAAGAGAAATATTTCTCAAGACACCGAAGATGTTCATTTATCACTTTTAACAACTCATTCTTTTGACGATCTGTTTCATCATGTTCACTAAAAAATTCACTTGCTGCGACAAAAATTTCTAACGAACCCTTTTCCACCATTGTTCAGTATGGTAATTTCCTTAATAAAAGCATCAGTTTTTAATTTGAATATGTCGCAAATTTTCCCTTGAAGCGACAAATTTAGTTCATTTAGTTTTTCAGATATGTCACTCAAATAACATAGTTTTTGTAGCCATAACTTATTATGGAATAAATTCGCAAAATCAGACTTCTGTTCGGTTAGAATGAGAACTTGAGCTTTTAATTTCCATAACCTTTTCAAACTGTGGCTTCTTGAAGACCACCTTACGTCTGCATGTAATAATAAGCTTTTGTATTCAGAGCCCACGTCTTGGTCATTCAGAACCCTTTTAAACAAACGACTGTTCAGAGCACGACTTTCATAAAATTGATCACTTTAACACTATCTCGAAGCATAATATCTAACTCCGCTGATATATTTTTGGTCATCAGGGCCCCTCGATGTATCATGCAATGAGTAAATATTATATGTTCGTTGCCACTTTCCTTAACTTTGGCTAGGTATCCAATTTTTTCACCGTCCATCGCTTTAGCACCATCTTTACAAATGCCAACACAGTTTTTCAATTGCAAATTTTCTTCAATGAAAAATTCATTAACTTTTTCAAAAATGTCCTTTCCTCTTGTGTGTCCATCCAAACAGCGACAAAACAAAAATTCTGCATGAATACATCGTTCAAAAATATATCTAACATATACTAATAATTGACCCAAGTTGCTAGTATCGGTTGATTCATCCAACTGGAATGTGAACTTAGAACTCAATCTGAGCCTAGTTATTAGCTGCTAATGCTCATCTTGGTATTCATTGGCATCGTGATAGCTGTTTCGACCTTCGAGCTGGATAGACGTGTTTTCGCAACGCTGCTTTAGTTCGATCGCGGATGTGCTTCTATTGTGTTTATCTCCCACATGCTACTACTATTGGTGATCTACGAATTATTCGCTGATATTGGGGCTTTTACGGCTTACTCTTCTCTGGATATTTTCGTGCTGTGGAAAACGATTTCTGTGTGGATTATAATGATTTCTCCGCTAAGTGTTTACGACCACGTGCAATGGAGGGGAATGAACTTTCTCCGCCGGATAAAATGGATGCGGTTACTGTTGCTCGGAACCACGTGTTGAAACTTACAGATGAAATGCATCGTTCCGCTGACAGATTTCTAAGAGACAACTGGAGTGAGTTAATAAAAACGGATTCGCTTATGTTAGAGGATTATTTCTGTGTTTTGCAAATCATTGAAAAGTTAAAAACCAGGACCACGTTGATCAACATGGATTTAGAAACATTAAGTGCTAGTGTTAAATGTGAGCAGGGAATGCATGCTGTTTGGACTGTGCTTACTTACCAAGGAACGTGGATTCGCAGGACTCCTACAACTGTATAAAGGTAAGTGTGAGTTTGTTGGTGCACACAATCCTGAATGTATTAATTTGAATATTATTGATATTACTAAGAAAACTATGGCTATCAAACTTAAAAATGCAAAAACCAATGTTTGTAAAAATGATGTTGTAACTGATATTAATAATACTGAAATAACTGTTATTAATACTGTAAATGGTAATGAAAATAGTAGTATTGGTAGTGCTAAGCCCAAAAGTCCCTCAAAAAAGAATAAGAGATCAGTAAATGAAATTATTAACACAGATGGCTTTACTCGGCCACGAAATCCGGCCAGGCCATTTAAGTTAATTAAATGCAATGTTGATATTCCTGTAAGTAATAAATTTAATGGCTTAAATGAAAATGAGAATTGTAATGAAAATGCGGAACAAGGTGAACCAGAGGTTATAGAAATTGTCCCGCCGAGGATTAAACTTATTTTGGTTAAATCGGCAGTAAAATTTTCTGATTTCGTCAGATCACTTAAGGCTGAAACAAAGCAGGAATTTGTGGTTAAAATTAAGGGTGACTTTTTAAAAGTTTTTCCGAAAACGGAAGATGATCATAGGATAATTACTAGTTACCTAGATAGTAAACAAATCGATCATTAACTGATAATTAGTAAAGTAGAAAAACCAATTAACGTTGTCTTTAGGGGACTCCCCATCGATTGCCCCAAGGATGAGATACAAGAGGAATTGGTGATTCTTGGTTATAAGGTCCACAAAATTTCTCAAATGCATAGATTTAAAACTAAGGTTAAAACTAAGCCATTATTTCAATTTCAGTTGGAGAACGTACCAGGTGTTGAAAAAATTCATGATTTAACATAATTCATGTGTTTCTGTGTTATTATCACCCCTTATAATGCTACCGGAAGTGTTATGCAGTGTCACAACTGCCAACACTTCCATCATTCGTCGGGAAACTGTAAACTAAAACCCCGTTGCGTTACGTGCGCGGGGCCCCATAAAACTGGAAATTGCAAGGCTAAACGTATTGATAATGTTATATGTTGCAACTGCAAAGAAACAAGGCATACAGCCAATTATCGGGGTTGCCCAAAATTCCTTTTTGCTAGAAATGTTAAACGTAATGACCACAGTAAACCCAATGTACAAAACAGTGATGCAAAAATTAATAGAAATATTGTAGTACTATGTATTAGTTATGCTAATCCAATTAGTGGAAAGACTGTAACTGATAATGATAAAGTGCCCACCGAACATGATAAAAATGGGAATAATACAATTGAAAATAAAATCTATGAATGCAAATCCAAATCCATTTACTGATATGTTTAAATTTATCAAGGAGCTTATTGGTATTTTCAAAGGCTTCTCCTTGACCAGTATTTCAAGAAAACTAACGGATAAAATGCCCGAGCTCCAAGCTACGGAGCATACTATTGATAAAATGTTTATTGTATTTGAAATATTAGAAAGTATTTTTGTTTCGAAATGTAATGTGTAATGTTCTGAATAATTCTGTAAACATAATTACATAGAACGCAAACGGTTTGTCTCGTAAAATTAATGAAATGCGAGAGTTTTTAAATGAGCACAGCACCGATCTATTTTTCCTTCAGGAACACCGTCTTGGCCCATCAAATCCTATTTATGTTGCAAATTATTTGTGATATAGATTCAATCGAGATATTTCTGTTGATAGAAGAGACGGAGGTACCGCTCTCCTCGTTAAACGCTGCATTCCCCATTATCAAATAACAATACCACAGTTTTTAGCCACTGAGGCCACAGCTATTTCCATCACAAGAAACACAGGCACAACATACACATTGGTCTCCACTTATATACCACCATCAACTGAAAGCTAGACATCGCGCATGGCACTGCTATAACTCAAACATCATAGGCAAAGTAATCTTCAATTTAGCCCACAGGGCCTCGTTGTATATAGCAGCTCCAAATACCCCCAACACGGTATACTACTGGATCCACTGGAATCATAGATTTGTTCCTCCTCAGAAACACCAGTTTTCCACTGTCTGTTTCTGTGTTGGTTAGGTTAGGTTATTCAATTATGGCAAAGCACGCGAGGGCTATCCGCCTAAGGGGAGGGATGCCTTCGTGGAGGACTTTCTAAGGGAAACTGGCTCGTATACACGTTACACATGGGGAAAACCACGAAAACGCCCATGCAGCCAGCCCGTTCGCGGGATTCGAACCTCGGTCCGAACTACCAGTGTTCAGCGTCTTTACCGCTCGGCCACTGGTGGGCTGTTTCTGTGTTAGATGAGCTCTCTTCCAACCACAATCCGGTCCGTATGGTCCTGGATGTCAGTAATTATACCACACCAGTCAAAAGAGCCTTTAAAACTGACAGGCAAATTTTTGCCAAAGCTCTAAACAACATTCAGTACACTGTACCTACAATACACACAGGTAATGACATTGACAGTTTAGTCGAGGAGTTCACCCATGCAGTTCAAGATGCTTACAAAAAATGCTCAGAACGAAATGAAACAGCCTCAGCCTTTCATATCTAAAGAACTCAGCCAACTTATCAAAAACTGTAATGCTGCAAGGAGACAATTTCAGAGAACTAGACCCAGGCAGGACAAAAATGTGTTCAATAGGCTGTGTAATGCAGCCAAGTCTCACACTAATTATTATTGACAACTTCGCTGGGCTAACTACCTGGGGGCCCTCTCCAGAGATGATAACCCTATATGGAAAGCGGTAAAAAGGTATAAGAAATGCTACAACAACATTCTTTCCCTTAAAGGCCCTCAAAAGATCCATTACACAGAAACTGAGAAAGGAGAACTTATAGCACAGCATCTGGAATCTCAGTTTCGCGCAAACAACATACACGACTCAGATAGAGAACAGTTAATTGCTAATTTTCACAATTACATGCCAAGCCCACACACAGACAACACAAACTCAGTCATGCCATCGGAAGACTGAAGTTACATTAAGAAGCTCAGGAACAACAAGAGCCCTGGTTGCAACTCCATCAACAACAGGATGATTAAGAGATTCCTAGTCAAAATCCTCATGTTCTTCACGAAGACTGTAAATCTGATATTTCAATGGCAGCACTTCTCGGATAGCTGGAAACTGGCTAAAATTATTCCAATCTTGAAACCACAAAAGTCTGCATGCCTGCCAGAATCATACCGACCAATTAGTCTGCTATCCTCGCTTAGCAAAATTATGGAAGATGTACTTCTCACCAGGATTAACCAACATCTGGAACAGAGTAACATCATCATACCCCACCAATTTGAGTTTAGAAGTAAACACTCCACGGTTAATCAGCTATATCGCGTGGTAGAATATATAAGCGAAAGATTACAGAAAAAGAAGGTCACTGGAGGACTGTTTTTAGATGTTGCGATGTCGTGTGTGGCTAGATGCACTCATTTACAAACTACACAACCTGGACTTCCCAGGTTACATTACAAACCTAGTTAAATCCTACCTGACTGGTAGACACTGCCGTTCGCATATCAAATACACTCTCTATACGTAGGACAATCCATGCAGAGGTCCCCCAGGGGAATCTGCTTGGACGCACGCAATCTATGTGAACGACATTCCCAATACACAGAAGACAACACTTGCAATGTATGCAGACGGCACAGCGATCTTCTCACAAAGTGCTTTTGTTAATCCAGCAATACAACGATTACAAGATTATATAAACATACTTGAGCCTTGGCTGACAAAATAGAAAATCAAGGTTAATGTGGACAAGACCCAAGCTATCCTATTTACCACGAAAAACAAATTCAAACAGAACCTGCAACTTTATGGAAAAGTCATCCCATGGGCCAAGCAAGTCCTTTATCTTGGGGTGATCCTCAGTAAAACTCTATCATGGTACCCACACATAACATCTCTCATTAAGAAGTTTTGAGTTAGTAAAGCTACACTTCACCCCTTAATACCTCGAAACGGTGTACTTTCAATAGACAAGTTGCTTATTTATAAAACTGCGTTGCGTCTCAAACTATGCTACGCCTGCCCGGTATGGGCTTATTCTTGTAAATCGTATAGGAAAAAAATTACAGCAAGCACAAAACTGCGTAATTAGACAAATCACCAACGCACCTTGGTACGTTCGAAATAATAAAATTCATGAAGAATTAAGGTTAGAGGAACTAAAAAATCTTTACTGCCGGTTAGCCCGGAATTTTTATGCCAGTCTTGTAAATATTAACAACCCGGTTATTAGGGTCTATGATTACGACATCAATGATCCAAATAACAGCAAACGGGCTATGACCATACTTAGTACCCATATTAATTAAATATATAATTTAAGTGTTGTGATGTGCTTTCTCATATTGTATTGATATTGTTATCTTTGAATTCTGTCTTTGCTCATTAGTATTGGTGCACCAGGATACTCACACTACGTGTCTATAAATTTACATTGGGACTGTACATTTTGTATTAGTAGGCTTGAGTTGTCATCCGGAAAAAAGGGAATGAGCTCTTTTTCCCTGCTTTTCCGGATGACAACTCAAGCCTACTATCTGTCCGAACCGCCACATAACCTAATTTCTGAAAATCAGTATTAATGCTAACCCTTTTCTGAGGTCATTCTTAAATTCTAAAATACATGCTATTAACGTTCAAGTATTAGTAATTAAATGATATATAAAAATTTTTTAAAATATTTAAAATTACCCAAAATTATCTACTGACATCATTCGAAGTTACTTACTGTTCGACAAGGGGCTCAGACACCCTAGTGGTACACCGCTTGTTCTTACGTTCGTGATGTTGATCTTTATTAATTTCCGAAATTCTCTTTGAAACAGTATCGTTGTATAAGGGAATTTTACGGATTTCATCCGCGTACTTTTTGCCACTATTTCGTACATTAGTCGAGAAGTCAAATAACAAGAATCAAAGTTTATCCTTATGCAGGGGGGGGGGGCTGAGGAATCAAAGTTTATCCTTATGCAGGGGGGGGGGGGCTGAGGTAGATGATTCTGTATTTAAACCATCGAAACTAGTCCTACAAAATTTACAAATATTACGCTTATTCTTGCTGTTTGACTTCTTCAACAATCTTTACTTGGCGTGTTATTTTAACCTAAATTATTTCGGACATTTTAATAGAGGTCAGCAATATTAGATTTTCTCCACTTGAATAGGCCTTTTCATATTTTGCAATTAAATAAGACGCTTCATAAAGTGCAAGTAAATACTTTTCCTTCACAGTAACAGAGTTTTCAAAGCCAAATTTTTGCTGAGTTGATGATTTAAAAACAAAAAAGTATTTCAGAGTATTCTTTTGGTTTCTTGTAGTGCGCGGTATGCTTTGTATTGAGATGTCACTTTAATTTAGGGGGTTTCATGCTTTCTATAGCTAAAACTTCTTTACAAATTAAGCATAATGGATTTTCAATTCCATCATAATTACATAAAGTAAAACCAAATTCGAAATATGATTCGTCATATTTTCGTTTTCTTAGTATTTTAACTGCGTTCATGCTAGGTAACAGACAAGACTTTTCATTGTTTTCAGTTGTTTTATCTCGTTTACCTAAATTCAACAACTTGTCCATTATTCATAGAAATATTTGATAGCAATTATTGTTGAGATAACAAGGGGGCTTGTTTAAAAGAGATAACTAATAAAAATAAGTTACGTACTTTCTGACGAAACGAATGAAACAACGATGGCAAAAGCGACAGAACGCTTGTTTTATCGAGACATTAGCGCCGTATATACACGTATCCGGAGTGAAGCGTCGCTTAAAATTATGAAATCGATCTGCATTCTAACACTGGGGAGACGGTTGAAGTCAAAGCCGTCCCAGCGTGCATGTGTTACCAAAACACTCGGATCTTGCACATGCAGGGCCTTTGATGAACTGACCGCGTCACGCGGAAAGGAAGTCCAATGAACGTTTCTATTATAAAAAATGCGTCGAAACGTTTTCTTTTTTTTTCTTTGTCTTTATTGTCTTATCTTTATCTATTTTCAGACACAATGTGTAAAAATGTTTAGTAATTGTAAAATTATTATACTCTGGTGTGCAAAACTTAAGCAACAGCAAGGTTTTTCGCTATAACTCCGCGAGAAATCAACTGAGAGACATGAAATGCAGAAGTGAAGGAGAGTATTATGTACGTAAAGGATGACGAAAGCATCGTAGCTGAAAAAGGAATACACTGCATACGGTATGGAGTCAAACAAAAACAAGCTTTATTGAACGCATAGTATCGTGACTCATGACTGTCTATCCAAGAGGAAGAACAACAAGCAGATGTTCCTTGATATGGGATATACCCACCCCTCACTGCAATGGTTGCTTCGCACCGTCTCCGTATACTCAGAACCAGCTGGTGCAACATTCCTTGCGGTAGGAGTGCCCATTCCTCAATCAGCATCTGTTTGAGTTGTTGGGTGTTCTCCGGAGGATGTAAGCGGGCTGCAATGCGTCTCCCCAAAGCATCCCACACATGTTCGATGGGATTTAAATCTGGAGTACGCCGGCCAATCCATTCGAGTGATATCTTCACTCTCCAGTAGCTCCTCAACAGCAGGAGTCCGATGTGGCCGTGCATTGTCATCCATAAAAATTAAGTCTGGGCCAATGGCACCTCGGAACAGACGCACATGGGGAAGGAGTACCTCCTCACAATAGCGATCCCCGGTTACAGAACCTCTGTCAAAAACGTGGAGCTCAGTTTGCCCCTTCAGCATAATGCCTCCCTAGATAAGAACTCCAGGACCACCGTTATGGTGTCTTTCCTTGATGTTACTGGGATAAAACCGGGTTCCGACCTCTCTCCAAATCAAAACGCGTTGAGAATCGCTTCTGGTATTGAACCGACTCTCATCCGCAACGAGGACACGACTCCATTGATCAGTTGTCCAGTTTTTGTGCTCTCTGCACCACTGTAAACGGTGGCCATCTTTCAACGGGAGGCAGCGTTCAGGACGGCGGGCGAATAGGCCCCCTTTGTGAAGGCGTCTGGCCACAGTAAACCGCGACACTTGTCGCCCCGTTGCTGTACAGAGTTCCTGAGCAATGGAGCTTGCTGACTGCTGTCGGCCTCTTTTCGCCTGCAGGACGATATATCGGTCATCCCCTGCAGATGTCGTCCTCGGGCGGCCACCACCAACCTTCCTAACAGCTGTACCTGTGGTTTGGAACGCTTTCCAAGTGCGCGAAACGACACTTTTGTTGATTCTGAACTCTGCAGCTTCACTGGTGACAGTAGGCCCCTCCTCCAGCTTTCCGATCATTCTTCCACGTGTGAAGTCGTCCAGGTGATTTCTTCTAGCCATATTTCACGAACTGACTCATTGGCACTTTCAGCGAATATGTCGAATTGCGTCTCCGTCCTTCCTTTTATTCTACTGTTGAGCTGCGCGCGCTGACATTACGCGTTTTGTGTACGCTCACGTCGCCTCTGACATTTCGTTCCTCATATTTGCATACGCATGACGTTTCTACTGACTTACGTGTTCATTGTATTGATCTCCAGACCTCCTTTTCTGCAATTTCATGGCTATCTTCTAAATTTCTACATTGTTGCTTAAGTTTTGGACACCAGTGTAATAAGCTAAAGAAATATCAAAATTGCTAAATTTTTTGGCGACCCCTTTTGCAGGTCCCGCGATCAACAGTTTAAGAAACCCTGTTCTAGAGTTATTAAAGATGATGATTTGAAAATCTATGAGAAAATTAAATCTTTAATCATTATGGAATATGAACCAGCATTAATTATATCCTCAAAAAATTCTCACCAAGTTAAAAGCTTGATGGGGGAAACTCATTTGCAGTTTGCTTCATGTTTAAGATGATGTTGGGTACAATATTATTAAAAGCAGAAGATCAATGATTTTGAATCTTTAGTTAACTTAAGCATTTCAGATAAACTTTTAAAAACATTCTATAATTACTTGGCATCTCATGTTGCAGTTAGAATAGCGGAAAGCTGGCTACGACCGGAAGAACTGCCGAAAGAATGTTACATCTTTTTCACTGCGAAAAGCAGATCTTTTGATAAGCTAAGAGGTGTAAAAAGTGTTAATTATCCTGATTCATTCAACAAAAATTCTAAATAAATTCCAATAAGTAAAAGATTCACTTAAACCTCGAGATTGTTACGTTTGAAGTAGCATTTTACATTTTTTTAAAGACTGTCCGAATAATGGAAATTAATTTGCTAGGTCAAATAAACAAAACAATAATGTACTATTAAAATCGAAAGTTAACGCTTCAAGTAACCCGAAGACAATGCTGTTGTTACTAATGTAAATTCTAAGCATTTACATAAACGCGAGTTGTTCTCATGAAACACTTAATTTAAATATCTATCGCTTGCAAAAGATTAATTACTATTTACATTGAAGCGAAGCAAATAGAAGCAATAAAAAATTCGGCGGCTTAAGTACCACTTTCGAACACAGCATTAGCTCCTGATTTAGAATTAGAATGTCTGGGTAAAAATATTTTAAGTTTTGCATTTGGTGACGTCATGGAGGTAACATTAGCAACAATTCCCATATATTATAAAAAACCAAACAGCTGTCTGTATTCGCGGGTAGAATCTCTTTCCGCGTTGACAGATATACTTAATGCTAGTTGTTTAATTACTCCAGATCTCTGGGATCAGATATTTGAAGAGGAGAGTATATGTCAATCAGCAGTTTCTCATGAGCCGAAACTAAAAACGCAAAAACGAAAACAACTCGAAGTAGAAAGAGGGGACTCCGCTACGCTGTCAAATGTAAACCTTTTTTATAGCTTAGTTTTCAAAGGGAGGTGACAAGAGACTGAACAAAATAGAGGATAATTCAGAGTCTATTAAATTTGAGGTCGAGCAGAGGAATTATCCAACATTACTGAATTCTTTTAAAGCCATGGAATTAGGAAAGAATGATTTCCTTTCATAAGATGAATTATTATTTCATATAGAAAAAATTTGTGGTGAAAATGTGCAACAGTTAGTTTTACAGGAAACTTATTAAATTAAAGCCCTTCAACTAGTGCATAACTCCGTATTCGGAAATCATTTAGGGTTGCGGTCAGAAAGTCAAGAAAGGATTAAACTTTCACATTACTGGCCGAATATTTCCAAAGATGAAGAAATTATCAGAGAACAAATGAAAACTGTTAATGAAAAGGTTCGGGAGGATATTTGGGTAAAATTCCTATTATTTGGTTAAAATTCCCTATTGTTCGTGCGCCATACCCGTTTCATACAATAAATATAGATATTATTTGTGAGATTTCAACGCCTTCATGAAGGAAACATAGGTATTGTCCCTGACTGATAAGTATACATTCAAAATGGGTGGTAGTCCATCCGCTAAAGCTGAGAAATTTTTATGAGAACAGATATTCCACGTTCACTGTAAACAAGTCAAGAAAATTTCACGTTCGAGCACAAACTGTAAAAGTAATTTTCGAGAATCATGCAAAGTTCGGAGAAATTCATAAATAAAGTGGACTGTGCTGCAATTAAAAGTGGCATCGAGGCAGGTATTAGCCATTTGGAGGACATTAAAATAAAGGAGTTACACGATCTTTTACTGAAGCAACATCGCGCTGTTGTCTGGTAAAATCGAAACAGCCATTGTTGGGGAACATAAAATTCGTTTGTTTCCTGGAGCTGAAAGGAAAAGCCATTTATTTATAAGACTCCTGAATCTTTAAAACCTAAAGTAGATCAACAGATCGAAGAATTAGAGAGCTTGGGTCTTACTGAGCGAAGTGAAGCTGAAATAGCCTACCGACTTATATGTATAGCCAAGTAAGATGGAAGTATGCGTATTGTTAAGTAAGGGAGCAAACCTATTGATTTTCCAATGGGAAGCGAACATTATCACTTGCTTAAATGTTTTAAAGGGTTGCTAGGAAATACCTTTGGAAAAAGAAAGTCATGATTTAACATCTTTCAAGAAACATGGTTCCCAGTACCGCTGGAAGATCATGCCTTTTGGATTGAAAATTGAACCTGCTGCGTTTCAGAGAATAACGAATGATGTATTAAAAGAACATAGTGATTTTTGAAAATCTTGTATAGAAGATATAGCTACCTTTTCACCAGACTGGAATTTACATCTTAAACATTTAGACGAACTACGTTAAGCGATTTCAAATTTACTGTAAGAGAAATGTGTTTTTGCACATTCAGAGACAAAATATTTAGGACATATAATTGGAGCTTTAGGACAGCAGGCTGATCCTGTAAAGTTACCAGCCATCCAAATTATAGAATTTTCAAAAACTTAGAGTGCCCTAAAGAGTGCATTAGGCCTGTTTAACTATTATTACGATTGCATAAAGAATTATGTTAAAACAGATTGCCCGTTGACAGAGCTTACCAAAAACAAGATTACAGAGATAATTCCTTGGATAGATAATGAGGGGAAAACATTTCAAGATCTAAAACATCGACTGTGTGAAGTACCTATTCCGAAAAAAACTGGACGCCATCCAGTGTGACGTTAGTTCCTATGGTGCATGTTTATTACAGAGAGAGAGAGCAGAGGCATCCTCTCCTTTTCCAGCCAAAATTTTCAGACTCAGCAGAGCTGCTGGACTATTGAACGTGTGGTCATTAAAGAAATTCGAGGGTTGTGTGTTTGGATCAAATATCCAGTTGATCACACATTATAACTATTCTGTGTGCAAAAGTAAGCCCATCATTAGAAGAAAATTTTCCACCCTTGAAATAGAAATTTGGTTGAATTATGAAATATATCCAGGTGTCGATGATTCTAGATGATTCTCATCGACCGGGTGATAAAACTAAAGTCTTCTTCCACTGGCGAATTAAAATGCCCTATTACGAAACTGTCTCTATTGACATAGTTTATGATCATTGAATTATAGTATTTTTCCCATATTTTAGCTTTTTTTAAATTCTCCAGAATCATACTGTTTTTTAAACATATTTTTGGCTTTAGCATTAATTATATTTGTAGTGTAATTTCAAATTTTATTTTTGCTTTAAGCTTCTTTTCAAATACTAGGCAAATAGTTCAGTTCCAAACGAGACAGGCAACAATTCAGTTTAATATGATTAAAAACAATTTATCATTCACTAATTCAGTTTCATCTGTAATGCCCAATACAATTTCATCGACATTTAGTGACTTTCCTTTCGGGGAGACAGAATATGATTTAGGACATCCATAGTTGTCTTCAGTAAACGAATCTCTTGTAGCATTTAGACGTACGGTAATACCCATGCTTCTTTATCCTGTTCTAGAGGATCTTAAGAGAAATGATGATTAACTATAGACTTAATATCTTAAATAGTATTACTGTAGATTCATCAAAACGTTTTGCTCTGTTTATTTGAAAAGTTCAGTGGCATTTATCATGTACTTATGCCTTAAAGGGGAGTTCAATGTCAAGTTTTCGGCGTATTAATACCATTTTGCTAGCTTTTCTCTAAAAATATTCTTTTTATACTTCCTCCGATTTAAAGGCAGAAAGTTTAGATTTCTATCCAAAGTATTTCGAGATCTCCGGTATTTCTGGCATCTTCCTCGAAATGCTCTAATATTTCTTCGTCGAAGAGATAATTGCGATGCCCATTATGTGTTAGAATCTCGATACTGCAAATGCTTATTCTGAAAACTAATTTCTATCAAAAAGACAAGGATTTACCGAAGTATAAAGCGTATGCGATAGAGAAGCATTCAATGCTTCGGTATAACACTTGTAGCAACATGCGAAATCGGGAAACATGCGAATTCCCGATTTGTTTCTTGAAGGAGAAGTGCAGTTTTTTCGACGATTTAAGCATCGGGTTAGCAAGCAACAATATCCAACTCCACGAGCGATATTTTTCTCAACAGATGGCGTCACCACATTCGTCGCTAATGGTTGGTGTCAAATGCTCAAACGATGGACGAGGA
>KK122182.1:1252770-1324851 GCA_000611955.2 Stegodyphus mimosarum
CTGCTGAATGCTAGGAAAAACTCCAAAGGCATCAAAGCATCATAAGTAAAGAATGCTTGTTAGTTTTTGGAATTACTGCTGAATAGTAATTGTCGCGCGCTCCGGGATCAGTAAGAAGTGAAGCAATAGGTGTTTTCGAATTTTCTATTTGCTCTTGTGCCTCGTTATCATCAACAGTTCAAGATTAATGACAAGTGCATTTTTTGGTAACATGGCTGCATTACAAAAGTTTAGAAGCTCTTCAAATAAAAAGCTTTTGTAAAAATTATTTTCTTCTACGGCTTGATATAAATAAATGTGTCTAGGTATAATAAAAATAGTCTTAATATGTGCTGCATTACCTTAGATTAAATTCTTATTATACTTCTTACTATACTGTTCTATACTGTTACACGAAAATCTGTTAAGAGTTCTAAGGTGTTGGGTATTGAGAGTGATAGTTACGTAGAAGAAGTTGCGCAACATTGCGAACATTCGACATAAGACAGTAACATAAGGTTTTAATTGGTCTTTTTTTAGATTTAACAGGATAGATGAACAAATGTACGTCAACAAGTGACAATGAAAAAACAAGATGTTATAGACGAATGTAAACTTGATCATGATAAAAGCTGTTGTATCATGTCTATTGGCACTACTTGGCATTACATCTGTCGGCAGGTATTTCACTATGAGATGATGCATCGCGACATAGTTGATATTGACCGGGACTTGAATCTCATACTCTAATGAAACTCCTACTGCAGCTTGTACCTTCGTCAGCTATATCAGCGTCAGCATTCCGTTCCTCGAAACATCTCACAATGATGACTACAACCACAGCCATGATGACAACCACATCAGTCTGATTTCTACTAGGATTAAATACAGTTGCACTTTTTCTTTTCAGCACTATGCAGACTCAAGGGGGAGGCATATTACCCAACACAAGTACCACTTCCGGTATCTCATGTATATTCAAAATCTAATATATTCTTTGCAATCATAATTGTATATACGAAATTATACGAATTTTTTCTAATATATATATATGCATTTGCATATGCAATTCGAAATTTAAGAAATTATGGATTACTATATCATAATATACGTATATATATTTTCATGAAATTCTGTTCAAAGCTTCAGGTAAAGTATAACTTCCGCTTTATCAATGTTAGCCAAAATCTACTACGTTTTTCTTATTGATATAGTCTTTAATACTAAAATTGAAACTTTTTGGATTACATTTTAATATAGTTTTTCTTTAAAAGTCGATATGGGCTTTAAATGTAGTACAACTTCCGATTGCCAAATTTTAAACAAAGCTTTGATGCTTTGCTGTTTTTCCTGGCAATCAGCAGGATAATTCGTTCCTGCTCTTGCCAGTATCCTCAGAGAATCCCAATTGGGCCTGACATATGATGAAGTCCGAAGATGAGAGTTCGCCATACGAGGTAGAATTGAGGAGGTGACACAAGAGGAAGCCTTTGCTTCGATGTTTTCAGAGGAACGCTTGAGATTGGTCACGTGGGATGTGGTGGCGAGATCGAAATGCCTAACTTGCCAACTACGATACAAAGTAAAACATGCGAGATACAAACAGTAAAAGAAAATCAAGTTCACTATTTACAGTATATAAACAGATGGTTAGCTCTTAAAGAGCAGAAATAAATATCTGCGAATTTGCAGGCATGTGGGGGACCAGGAGCTACCTAACCGATCAGCGGCAGTTGCAAAGTCCAGAATTCGAAAAGACCGAAGTAGCATTTCTTACCTGTGCCATATGATCTTTCCATGTATAGTTATGATTGAGTGTGACTCCAAGATAATTTGCCTTCCTAACTCTTGGGACAGGACGGCTGAAGAGTGGGGCCTGAGTCTTGATTTCCCCTCTTTCCCGATACTTCCTGATGAGTAGAATCTTGGATTTGGTGGGATGTATGCTGGTTTTTCAGCGGCTACACCAGTCCTCAATAATTGGAAGCTTTTCTTGGAGTTTGACTAGTGCATGGTCAGGGCAAAGTGACTTGCAAACAAGAGCCGTGTCTTCCGCGTAACTGGCCAAGAGGAAATTAATATCATCTCGAAAGTTAGGGAAATCGTTCACGTAAATGATATAACATATCAGGCTAATAATACTTCCTTGGGGGACACCCGGAAGGATGCTTTTGATGCTCACGTCGCGCTGCGATGCCTGATAGAGAAAGTACAATTTTTCAGGAACAAGGTGATTATTATGGTCAGTTCCCAGGCCAGATTGAGCCTGATGAGTTTGTAGATGAGGACTAGATGCCGACGCGGTCAAACGCTTTATTTTAACCGAAATCTAATCAACTCTTTATATGAATGCAGAAAACTGAAACACGGCAAATGGAAATATTTGGAAGTTTCGTATAGGTGTTAAAGGGGGAAGAAAAAATCGTCAGGCTCACAGACAGGTGACAAGAAAAGTGGGTCCGGACACCCGGACGGCTTACATAGACTAATCGGGTATTGCCCGGATCCCACAACTGTTTAGTACGACGCCCTCGGCGCCCCACAAGGAACGCATGGGGAATTTATTAAAATGTTACATATGCTGAAGGAAACATTAAACTATACATTTTACATATTACTACACAGATAATAACTAAAATATAGATATTAATTAAATTAAATTTCACAAATAATTATGAATGCTGAAACAGATATTAAATACTAATGCAGATATTATACAGATACATAGATGCTATACAGATACACTGTTACATACTACACAGATACTAAAAACGAATATTGACACAGCTTCTAAATACTATTGTAAGTCATTACACAAATCCAGACACTAAATACACTACTACATACTACACAGATACTAAATAGTAATATTCATACTCAGATACTATATTATACTGATAAACAGATACTATAGACATTATTATTCACTACACAGGTATTAAATGCGGATGCAGACACTGATTCTAAATACTAATGCAAGATATTACGCAGATATACAGATACTAAATACGTTATTACACATATATTAAATACGAATACATTAATGCAAGTCTTTACACAAATTCACAAATACTAAATACGCGACTCCATACTACACTGGTTTTAAATACTGAAACAGATACACAGATACTATATTATAAACGGCTACTATATACACTTCTACTTGCTTCACAGATTGCGAAATAAGACACAGATTCTAATTAATAATGCAAGACATTACGCAGATATACAGATACGTTAAATTGCGAAAGAACGCAGATATACAAATACGATAAATGACGAAAGAACGCAGATATACAGATACGATAAATGACGAAAGAACGCGGGTATACATATACTAATTACAGTATTACACAGATATAAAATACGAATCGCAAATATTAAACTGCACTATATAAACTATACAGGTAATAAACATACTACCCAGATTTTTAATACGAATGAAGGCACAGCTACTAAATACCAATATAATAGGCACACAGACAAACAAACATCACTGTAAAAGTAGCAAAAACATATGAGAACCCTAAATCCTGTTTATTATCTGAAAATTCATTATCGAATTTGTGACCCGAAAACATTACCTCCCTCTACATTATAAGTAGATAGTTTGACGGGTGGTAAAATGTATATATTACATTATAACTATATAGCTTATATTAATCTCTATATTGCATTATATATTATAAGTAAACAGGTTGGCTAGAGGTAAAAAAGTCGTATTAGTGCTTATCTTTTTCTTACCATCAAAACATTCTATGCCCATTTAAAAAGTAAGTTTTTTCCTAACGGAATTTATCTCACCCATGGGTACGAAGATAGAATTAATTCAAGTACTATAGTTTGAACTCGCATCATATTTATATTTACAATGAAACCTCCTTAAGGCAACCCATCCATGGTTTATAGGTTCATTGTGGAAGTGACTGCCTCAGAGAATATGATTATAGCTGTAATGAATGACATGATTTAGTTACATTCTCAGAAACACTAGTCGCTTTTACACTGTAAAAAATTTTAGTCCAACGTTACACCATTTAATGGTTCAAAATCAAAGATAGTACCAAAACATGGTTCACTTGATTTTACGTTTCACTGATATTTGGTGAAACGATCCAACTAGGTAAACGTTTCTATTTTTAAGGAATACTTTGCAGCCAATCAAAACGAAGCATTCAGCGCATGCCTGGTCTTCCCGTGATTCCATCTTTAGAAAGTTTAATGGCGGCTGTTTGAATCTGTTAACGGATAGTCGGTTGTGTATTCGATAATTACAAGGTACGTATATTTTTGGTTTGTTTCCTTTTTGATTTATGTATTAATGAAATGTAAGATACAAAATGGTGTTAAAATGCATTCGCAGTAACTTTTTAATGATTTTGTTGGAATGAGTGGCGTTAGTGCTGAAGCCTACTTTCACCATTTGGTTATTACTACTGTATAGAACGTAGCTGAATAGAAGTCTAAAAAGAGATTCCCGAACATTCTTAGTAAAAACATTGTTATAACATAATGTGTAGTTCTGCATATATTACGTAATATGTATTGCTATAAAATACGTTATAGTCATTCTGTAGAAAATAGAATACTACAATACAAACATAGAATGTTCTGTCAGCATCAGTATTGGAATATAATAGTTCTTACGCTGTTTGTGAACTTGAGAAATAAGAAGCACATAATTCATCTAAAACGTTAAAAAAACTTTTTTGACATGAAAATTTAAGTCTTGTTGTTTAAAACTAAATTTATGGTTTAATTTTTCTCTAGATGAAAATCTTGGTACAGTGTCAATCATCATTGAAAGTGCTAGAAATTTCAGATTATGGTCAGCTTACTGTTATTAACTACGCTTAATATCCAAGTTTTTTTATCTCTGTAAAAATGTGCTGATGATTTCAAAGAGTATGTTGATTATGAAAACTTTCCCTAGGGATCCCAGCAAAATTGAAAGTTATTGATTGACATGATAAAACTGTATTTGGAATATTTTGTTGAAGTAGCAAGTTTTTTTATTGCTTTGTGAAAATTTTTGTTTATTAAATCTTATTGTTTGATTAAAACCATTTTGAAATATTATCTAAACTTTCCTTTTTACGAGAAGAATTTTTTGATAAAGATGCATTGAATTATTGTTATTTAGCCATGTTTTTAAATATTCTGTTCGAAAGCATCCTTATTTGGCCAAACTTGGTATTTAAAAATTTTGTTTTTCAATATTTCATATAATAATATATATTGAACTTGAACAGTTGTGTTTATTATGCATACTGTTATGACTGCTCACCAAGCTACTACAAAAATGCCAACAATTTATAGATTTTGTTCTAGGTACTCATTCAGCTTAGCATCAAACTGCCACAAATGTTGGAATTTAAGAAATTCTGTACATTTTCTCTGCCAAACTGGGAGTAAATTTCTGTTTTACTTATCATTCAAAATGTATCTTAATTTGTGCTTTTACAGATACATTGTTAATTTGTTGAATTTCTCAAGATCAAGAAAGATTTTGCCAAACTGGTAGTATTTTTAATAGCCGAAATGACAAAAATAATTATCTCTTAACCCCTCTTATAATCCTGCAAAATCATGTTTTGTAGTTTGAGGTGGAACGTAAATGAATTTTGACTATGGTTTCTGATTTTAAGAAATAACTTTGCATTAAGAATTTAATTAATATCAGGCATTTAAAATAATAGCAAATAAGAGACTTTTTTTTTTGAAGTAGTTAAGATGTGCTATTGAAATTGTATTTATTTGTGTTTAAATCTGCAAAACGAAGTTTGATTGTTTAAAAATATAATTGATTATTTCTAACCAGTTAGAATATGAGCTAAGTGTTATTTCTTCATATGTCATTTCGTTAGTGGTAAATATGGCAGAATATTAGAGTAATTGACATTGTTTATTTTTTATTTGATATCAATAATTCATAGATGCATTAACTTCTTTTATAATTGGAGAGCATAACACAAAGATTTAATTTAAGTACTATTTTTTTAACTGTGCAGTATAATTTATTGTTAAGGGTAACAAATATTGCCAAATACGGTTAACGTCATTTAGAAAGCATTACATTAGTGTATGTGAGAAAAGAGCCTGTTATATAGGAAATAAATGAAGATAATTGTGCAAAACTGATGCTGTGGAATTTCCTTGAATATTTTTGCAAGTTGATTTTTGGTTTATATAATCTAAACCTTATTTTTTATTTGAATAATTTAAACTTTTTGCTTAATTTTACTTGTGAAGTCATCCAAAATAACATTTTGTTTCGAAGACATCCATTTTTTTTAATTCAAATAATATGCAGAGGACTATTTGTACTTTACCTTTTTTGTAATTATTTTAGGTAACTTTTAAGTGCTTATACATGAATACAATAAAAACGTTTGATAAATTTAAATTAAATGTATATTTTATAGTTATTTTGATGTAAATATTAATATTCTTTCAAGATGACAGTAATAAAGGTAAAGTAAATTTTCAGTTTAAATTCTCAGAGTATAAGTCTCTGATTTGTATCAGTAACTGTACATGTAATTGCTCCAGTTTTCTTTTTAATTATTTCAAATTGCTGAAATATTCAAAATATTCAGTTTTTAAGCTGTTATATTTTCAAAATATATTACTACAAAAAGTTGTGTTTCTGAAAATTTCCACTTTCTTAGCTAACAGTGCTTTTTGCAATCATATCATTGTATCAAGGGATCCCAATCGCCTCCAGGCGGGCAAGTGGCCCCAAGGTGGGCATGGAAATTTTATAGGGAGTCGATGAAGATCTGGACATTGACAGCCGAATTTGCAGTGGCAATTAATCAGCATAGTCAAGATTCCTATTGATTCCAGAAGTGCAGGTACGTATATGCTTTATTTCAGATTTTAAATGTCATACAAGAATAATATCCCAAAATAAAAGTTGTTACCAAACCAACATTGCCTTTTCCCTCTTCTAACCTAGTATAAGTAGATTTGAGTCAAGTCAGCAATTTACTATGGGAAGAAAGAAACAGGTTGAATATTTGTAATGGAAGTGATTTGAGAATTGAGCAATTTTATGCCAAATGCTAAAAGAATTACATGAATGCACAGATCACATTAATTATTCATACTTCGGTGTAATTAAAATTGAAGTTTTGTGCAGTTAAAATCCGTTATTTTGTTTCTGGCAACTTGTTTATATTTGTAAAATTAAAAATAAAGATTTAAAAAAAATTAATCCAATAAACCATTTTTTTAAAATTTTTGTTCAAAATTTTAGTTTGCTGTTATTGATTTGCAATTATTTGTATTTTGATTATGCTGCATTACAGAGAAAAATGTAAGGGGTTCGATGAAGAAAACGTTTTTCTAAAGTTCTTTTAAAAGGGGTTTATGTAAGAAAAAACTTGAGAACCCGTGCTTTACATAAGAAAAATTTTCCAAAATCTAGCTTCTCTATTTTTACCTTTACTAACTTGTATTATTCTTATTTTTAAATGTAATGTCATATATTACATATAATTTTCAAAAACCTTTTGGTATTTTCTGATTATTCATCCCCATTAAAAAGTCACAAATTGATTGCTGACTGGAGAGAGATATTTGTTTGGATATCCTTATTTCTAGTTCAAAAATGCTGCTTTCATAATTTCTTTTCTTTTTCCATATAAGACATGCAGTCTTTTTGGGTTTTTTCCACTCTTCTTTTCACGTACACAGCGATCTGCTTTCACTGAAGGAAGCAGCAGAGAATTCCAGAAACTTAGCATTTTGAACAACCATGGCATCAAAATCATAAAATGACACACATGAAAAAAAAAGGCACATGATGCCTTTAAACAAGTCTTATTGCACTGTATGTGTGTAGGAAGTTAAGTCTGAGATTTCGCCGATGAAAACTGCAATATGCTATTCACCGCTATACTGAAACACAGAAATTCCCATAGAAGGGATCATAATCTGCCGTCGTACTGGTGAAATGTCTGGAAAGCCATTTGGGGTTGCTATGGGCACAACTAAATTGCCACATAAATATATTTGGGTAATATTGGTAGGTTTATAATAGTAAAATAAACACTTTGGTGCTGGTATAATAATGTAATCCAGCTAATTTTCTTAATGTTTTGTATTTTTTTAATGCTTAATGTTTTATAATTCTTATAATTGTGTATTTTTTACTAAATATACCTTTAGATGTGTAGGCATATTAATATACATTATATATTAGATTTTTTTAAATACCGGTGGAATGTATGCTCTACCAGCAGCAACACATTTCAACATAAATATTTTTTGGCGGCATGATGCAATGCCTCATCAGTACATTTTTGTGCTTCTTTGCTGGGTTTGGGGATAGTCTTAATACCTCCTTTTTTAAAAAATAAAATCCTCAATATCTCAAAGTATTGATGTTCGGCCAGCCATATATTTGATATTTAGCCCTGGTATTTGACAAAAATTGTTTTTAATGCATCTTCCTTTTTTATTGTGTTTTTGTTTCTTCTATACTTTTTATTAGAAACTAAAAGTAAAACTAACATTTTACTACCAGTAATGATATGGTTGATACTGTTTAACACTGGCATTTCGACCCAGGTTTGAATCCATGCAAACGCACTGCCTGCATGTTTGGCTTCCTCCATGTGTAACATGAATGCAACCCAATGTACATACCCTAGTCAGATAGCAATCGAGTGGCTTGCTGCATCCAAATAAACCAATCAAAATGAATATTTAAGTTTTTATTAATTAAATTTAATATATTATGGATGCTTTATGTTATTTTTAGTATATATTGCAATGATAGTATATATTTGTTGTAACTTATATACTAAAACACAGAAACATCAGTCAGTATAACCTAGTAATACTAATAGTAACATCAGTCATGATACGAGGGTGAGAATTATGAAAGAAAAAATAAATATAAAATTAATAGTTTAGATAATGCATGATGTTATGTAGCTGTGTATTAACGCTTCTTTTTTTAGGTTCCCAATGATGTTGAAATAGAGCTACAAACAGTATCTAAAAGATGTTGTCTTCTTTCAATCACTGGTTGTGAAGGCCTGACCCTGTACTCCCCAAGACTACCTCGACATCCATGCAAGATCAGAATGTGTTGTGACTTATCTCAATTGGAACATTAGAACAAGCTTATGAAATTCATCCTGGCAAAAGAGTGCAGTCACCAAATGGTGCGTTATGAGGTACACCGTCGCTGAGCTTGATATAATGTGCTTGTCAGACCACTGTGCCCACAAATTACCACCCGTTGCATTTCCGATACAACCAACAGTGTGAAAAATCACTGATCTAATGTTGAGTACCATGCATTCTTTGCGTCTCTCTTCTAATGATTATGAACTGCAAGAACTGTTTAAGTATATGAGACAACCATTAAATTGTTAAATAAAAAATTCTAAATTTGGGTTTCATGATATTGTTAAATATCCTATTGAAATTTTCACAAATGTATTAAAATGACTACTACATACACTTGTGTTTTCTGAGATTTATTGGTTTAAATACTCCAGGATATGAAACTGCAAAATGCTTTTTGTCAATATTATAAGTAATGGTAAATATCCCCCCATGCATGCTTTACAAGTACATTTATCTTATTTATTTCATACAATTAAAGTTTTCAAGTTAGAAGAATGTTATTGATGTATGTCCTGTTTCTATATAAGCATAATAATGTATGCTAATTATTCAGAAGTACTTGTTATTAAATTCTGAAAAATAATGATTAAAATATTTATAAAATATACGTAATCATTCGACAGGTTTTATGAGTAGTTTCATTTTAAATTTCTTAAACAGAATATAAGTGATATAATTTATTAAATTATGCTTACATGTATGTCTGTGCAAAATTCAGCATAAAATATTTCTTAATGAATTACTTTTCTTACGTAGCAGTTGCAGAAAATTTGTCTATGTGGATTTAAATGTGTTCTTCATTAAAGCTTTGCCATCTTAAGTTATGTTTTTCCTCTGACTTATTTTACATGAAATGTTTACGTTTCTATATAACATGCTACCAAGAGATATGTTTAATCTGCAGAAAAATGGAATTTACTTTTGAATTTATTGAACAATATTAATAGCTTTGGAAAATTTTCTTTATTGTATAGGTACATAAGTATTATAATTTATCATGCTTCATAATATATTTTAACATATTGTAAATAAAAAATTACCATAAAGTAAAACTTGTTTTTGTGTGAGGAGGGGACATGGGAAACCTTACAGATTCTAGCAAACACTTCTGGTCTCCAAATTTTAAAGGTAAGTGTCATGGCATGTGAATGAAAATAAGAATTATGCATGGAATAATTTTTCTTTATATAGTATAATAGTAATTAGTTGAATAGCTGTTAATTACACATTACACACAATGTATAATATCAATTTTGTTATGAGAAAGCAATTTCTGTTGTAAATTTAAATACTAGAGACCTTGAATCTCAAAGCTAATGCAATTTAATTTACAAGTGAAGGCATATCAAACATGAATTTTTAAAATTCAGCTCTTGCAATGAGCAGTTACATTTTAACTTATTCCTATTGGTGTGTAAGGCATTTAATTTTGTAAAAATATATTTTTATATACATGCTAATATATTGCAAATGTGTATTTTAATGATATATATTTTATACTTTCATTCTCTCAAAACTGAATCAATCTTATGCAAGTAAATCTGCTGTTCTAGCCAAATTTTCAATAATTATTGCTATAGATATGCTGATTTGCATAAGAAATTTCTAAATATCTTAGCCACAGCAGTAATGAATTAAAAAAAGTACCAGGAGAAGGGTGCCATAGCAGTAATTGAATAAAAAAATACCAGAAAAATGGATAATAGAAAATTTTATGACTGAACTCTCAAATAACTTCCTATAATTTACAGTTAACGGTAAACATAATTATAATTAAGGGTTTAAGGTATTCTCAATCCATATTGTAATATAGCCCATTTAACGCATTTCTAATTTATGGTTCAACATTCCCCATTCTTGCTTTAACATACTGCCAATTCTTGGTTAAACCTATTAACAAATAATGGTTCAACCTATTACCAAATAAAGGTTCAGCCAAAGCACCAAATAATGGTTCAGTGTTTTACCATCTTTTGGTTGCAACTTTTTCAGCACCATAGTTTGGTGAAACTTTGAACCAAATTTTTAACAGTGTAGAAATTGTTTTCCGAAGTTGTCTACGTTCACCACTGAAAGAAGAAAACAGATCAAGAGTGTGGATAAAATTACTTCCCCGCAAATTCAACAGCACAAAAAACGATTTCCTTTCCCTCAAGACAGTCGAGCGGTAAAGTCGCTGAACACTGGGAGTTCGACTTGCAAAAGTTCATTTATGAAATATTTATTTCCATAATGTTTCTGAAAATTTATTTGATCAAAGTTGTATTCTGCTCTTAGTATTTCTCATCTCAGCATTTGTAGGAAAATCCCCTATTTCATCATCTTTTTCTTCAGAAAATTTATCACTTGATATACTTACAATTGTTTCAGAAAGCAACTGGCATTTATCTTCTTCTGCCATTAATGCTCCAACCTGAGTTGCTTTTTATCAATAGCGTGAAATTCCTCACAATTCATATTAGCTGAAGACATTGTTTTTAGTTCTTCAAATGCCTCGCTTAAAACAGTTCTGTGCTGTTTTTTACGCGGTTCTGGGACCAGTTCAGCAAATGCAGTGTATCAAGATGGCTACCATTTCTTGTTAATTCATTTGCAGTTATATACGTATTACCAACGTTGTAAACGGCACTAACGCTAATTTCGCCGCAATAAAGTTCTGTCATCGCTCTAATAATTATTTGATCATGTGCTTGAACTATGGCTGTTATATAGTATAAATCTGCTCCGTCGGCGTTTTCAGAACAATACTTCGAACACAATTTAGGACATCCACTTGACAACCGTGTTCCTACAGTAGGTAAATCAACATCTTTTTCACCATGAATGCGTTTGTGAGCAATAGTTTCTGTTTTTTTCCATCGGCTAAATCATCAATCTGTTCCTACAAAATCATCTTTCCCAATTTTTACGGCTAATTCATCAGCTTTCTTGCCGAGTCAATGGACCGTTCACTTATACCTTTTCAAGAACATTTGTAAACCAAATTTTCAGTGTTTACTCAGCGCTGTAATCTTTCTTGCTGCGCAAATGTTTCATGTTTTCAGTTAGACTTTACTTTGACTTACAAATAACATCTTCACGATTCTTCAAACAAACCTTGCATGAGAGGGGTTCAGAAATTAAGGACAGCATTCCGATGGCCCATTTTTGGAGTTGGTCTTAGTAATTTAATAAGCCGACCTTGTCCCTTAATCTCAGATCATTACACCTTTTGCTAGATTCCATAATTAACATGACTTAAAAAAAAGAAACGAAGATCAGTATTTCCTCGAACCGAACTTTTATAAAAATGTAAAGGTCAAAATATTTGGTGATTTTACTTCAGTTTAAATATTTTATTCTACAGTATTTTCATAACATTAACCGACTTATTGACCATAATAAGCAATACACTTTGCAGAGTCATTAGGATTTTTGGAAGCAGGAGAGATTGAAAAATTAGCATTGCCTTCGCCGGGGATCGAACCACGGACCTCTGAATTACCGGCTCAGTGTGCTGACCATTACACCACGAAGGCACGCTAAGAATGTGGGAGATATACCTTATAACTTTCCGTGTTTTCGTATATAACCTTCGTATATACCTTATAACTTTTCGTATATACTTTGTCAATTTGATAACAATAAGAGATGCTTACCGTATTTTGATATTTTCATGTTTATAACAGTTTATGCTCAATAAAGAAGTAAATGTTGGAGCTTTGAATTGCTTAAATCTTAAATTATTTTTTTCAGTTGGGCTATACTTTTATTAAATAGTTGATAGTTAAGATTTAATTTTATCAATAGAAATTATAGAATAGTCAACAGATATTTGAGAAGAGAAGTGAAGCATTTATACGACTTTTACATTTTCTACTTTAATTGAAACACAAATTAATGGTAAACCCTTTTTTATGTATTTAGACGCCAGACTGCACTTCTTTTTTTTACTGACAGAGTAAACGATTCATCAAGTTACAAAACTGTACAACAACATTTCGAAACCACTCAGGGCAAATTATGCTTGACACTTTATTTTGTAATTAATGTAAATATTTGTGTTTACTTAATTCTATATATATTGATCCATACTAGTTTTTATTTGTTTGTTATTTATTTTGCACCATAAGTTGTAATTTTAGGTTTAGTTCTGTTAATTTCTTTTGCATGTATTTTGTTGCTCTGTTATTTTGCAGAATTTATAATTTTGAGTAAATAACTTTGAAAATGTCAAAACAGCTTAATGAGAATCAGAGATGCAAACTACACGCACGCCTGGTAGGCCATAGTAATTAATTTTAACCGCCAGGATAGCAACATGTGGTTAATTCTCGCTAGCTTTGTGTAAACAAGAGACTAGGAGGATCTGGGAGTTACTAGAGAGCGGGTGTTGAAAAGAGAGAATGTAGAGGGCGTTGCTTGGCAGCAGTAGCAGAACGTATGTAAGGCAGAAACGAAGTATCGGTTGATTAAGCATTAAAATTTCTGTGAAGGTTGGTCCACCTAATAATAGGACAAATGTAAATATGATATAAACGACACAATAAATGGTAAATGAAAATGAACCACCGGATGCTTTGCGTTCCTGTATGGGGCGCCATGGTTTAAATACACGTTTTTTTATAGCTGGTCTACTTATACTGTTAGACTTAAGTGTTACTGAATCTTGAGTACTTGGTGATTTCAGCCTTTATTTTGTGAAAGATTTTCGAAACTGCGATATTTGTTTTCTCTTCAAGAGAGTTATAGCGTTATTCATCATTTCCCCTCACAGTGTTTATTGTTAATCACAGTCAGTCGTAAAAATAGTTATCGCCGAATATTTAAAGTAGCGTTTTACACCTTAAAATATTTATACACATTTTTAATTTTATATTTTAGGGTCATCCACAGTGAAATATGCCAGTGCTTAAGTTACTTAATCTCTGAGGGAGGATTATCGAATGAGAATAAAATTACGTCCAATGAGTTTGATCTCAACGATACACAATGTGATGGCGATTTGCTGATGCAGTGTAAATCATTTTGCGTCGAAATGGTAAAAAAAAATTACCTATTGTATTGATTTACCTATTTCTTACTTTCAACTAATATGATTTATGCAGCTTTCTCTGAAATAATTTATTTGTTGACAGAATAGTTACAGGTGTAAATCATCAAATTCATTGAAAGATAATGCGTTCCCTTTTGCCATTATTTTGCATACATTATGCATAGAACCATCATAATTAACTACTGCAATTAAAGTAAGACTATTCGCAACTTCAGCCCATATTAAAATAAGCATACATTTTAAAATCGTCTTTGCTATTTTTAAGAAGAAGAAATATTGCAAATATCACCAAATGAAGATAATGCGCTATGAGTAATCTAAATTGTATTACATTTCTTTAAAAATTATAAATTAACTTACATATTTAGAAAAATCTTATGCTATAAAACAGTACTATTCAAAAGAAATTATAAGAATAAATACGTTGTACTATTACAATTATATGTTATTATAATTAGCTGTTTTATAAGAATGTTGACAAACTGTTAATTTGTGTCATTGCTTATTTTTTTAATGTAACTTTTCCGATAGCTTTTTATACTACAGTGGGTAAAAAGCTATTGGCAGTTGCCTATAATTGATCATATTAGCTAACAAATGAAATGTTTGACAATTTTAGCTAGATATAACGAACACAGGAGGTAATTAATCCACATATCTAATGAAACTTTCATTTTAATATGCCTTTTACAAAAACTAAACAATTAAAACATAAATTTGCATGTCAAAAAAGTATTGGCAAAGTTCTAACTGCTATGCAAATTTTGTTATTTTGAGATCACGTGCTTAGATTGATAAGAAACCCTGTTAGTATAAAGTCTGCAGTGCTCTTTTAAAACGTTATTTTGCTAATACTGTTATAAAATGGCCTCGAAGTCGAAAGATTTGGATGTTAATGTTAAAAGCATGATTATTCGGCTCAGAAATGAGGATTTAACTTCTCGAGCTATAGGAATACAACTGAATATAAGTTTATTTACTGTTAGAAGTATTGTAGAAAAGTTCAACGAGTCAGGATCTACAGAAAGTAAGAAATGGACGGCCTCGAATATTTTCTGCAAGGAAAAAACGGCATTATCAACGAGGTTAAGAAAAACCCTGAAGTAAGTGTCCCCCAATTAGCCAAAGATGCTGCTAATACTTCGCATTAAACGTTTAGTGTACAGACTATACGGAGTTTTACATGAAGGAAGTTATTATAGAAAAGCAGCTAGAGAAAAAAAAAACCATTCATTTCCGAAATAAACAGGAGAAAGAGATTAGATTTTGCAAAATCTCATGTTAATTTATCAGACGAGTTTTGGAACACAGTTATTTTCTCCGATGAATCGAAGTTTAACATTTTCGGGAGTGATGGACGACAATATGTGTGGGGAAAGCCAAACACCGAACTGAAAAAAAAGCATTTAACGCCGACTGTGAAACATGGTAGAGGGAGCATTTGGGATTGTATGGTGGCAAACGGTGTTGATAACCTGTGCTTCATTGATGGTATTATGACTGCACGTACATACATTGGCATAATGCGTCACAACTTGAAATTCAGTGCCAAAAACTTAGCTTAGGAACATCATCCGGCAGTTATTATTCTATAATGCTCTTCGGCAGTTAACGACACCGCCTAAACCATCTGATATAAATCCAATTGAAAATATATGTTACAAATTTAACCTAGAAGTCATAAAACATAAAATGTCGTGTAAAGATGAACTCAAGCATATACTTATGCATGGCACAAAATTCCCAATATTACAACTAGAACTTTGTTTTTCTTTATGAGAAACAGACTGCAAGCTGTTATAAATGCAAAAGGTATGAAGTATTAAATTTTGTTCCTACATTTTACTGTATAAGCTTTCCAATGCTTTTTTGACATGCAAATTTACGTTTTAGTTGTATATTTTGTGTAAAAGGCGTATTAAAATGAAAGTTTCATTAGATTTGTATGTTTATTAACTCCTGTATTCGTTCGAGCTAAAATTGTCAAGCATTTCCTTTATTAGCTAATATGATCAATTATAGGCAATTGCCAATACTTTTTTTACCCACTGTATATGTTACTGATTTTTCGATAATTTACTTTGTAAGGTATATTTTAATTTTATAACTATTATTTTAAATTAGTGAACCTTTCCTGTCTTATCGTGTTTCAACTCACAACTACCTACCAAAATGCGTTTTTTAGAATCGCGTTTAATGCAAATGAGGAAAAGAATGGTATTAAAGTCAGGTTCAACTGACTTCCGGAGAAAGAATTAGGAATTCTAAATAGCGAGCGTTTGCTTTTGGGCTACGTCTCTCTAAGTTGTTGTTACGCTTGGCCGTATTATTACGTGCCTTTTGATAGTTCGCCGGCTAGTTTAAGATTATGGGCCAACTACATTAAAATTGTGTTAGCTTCGGCTAAATCTCTTAGTTAGTCATTAGTTAGTTCTTACTTTTTGAGTTTAATCCCGAGTGGAGGCTTTGCTGTACGCCCGAAGAAAGGGGCCGACTGTTAATCGTATTTTAAGTGAATAAAGGATAATTAATCCTTATTGAGTTTACGCTTTCTGTGCTTCGAACTAAGCGATTATTCGCTTAACAGTTCACTAGGTTCCCCGACACTTAAATTAATCAAATAAAAATGAGGAACCATACAACTTATTGCTCAAGAGCACTGCATCTGTTACTAAATGCCCAGCTGCGGTAAGATAGCTTCTTCGCAAAGCAGGGTTAGGGTTGCCAGATTTGGAGCGAAATCGCCCAATTGGCGATATTTGATGACAAAATTGGCGATATACCATAGACTTGCAGTCGCTAAACTTTAGAACCTCATGGAACATTAAATGTATAACTTTATAAATTGGCGGAGAAAAAAAAAGGCAAATACATTTACATTATAATAATAACAATCAGAAAACTTTTGTTTATTAATGTGAAATGCACCCATTAAAGGTAACAAAGTCATACAGTAATTATTTAAAAAAATAAAAAATTAAAGTTTATTCAAGCAGTACATATTTTGAGTGTTATACTTGTTCCTGTTTGTTTGAAATCAGTTTGTAGATTTTTGGTTCCAGTAACATTACTGCAAGACGCAGAGCCGCGTTTATTTCACGACGGGACCGGTACCGAGTTTTAATTGCTGTTAGAGATGAAAATGTTTTTTCGCACATATATATTGTTCAAAATTGAATTAAAATTTTCATTGCTTTTTCACTCAGTGATGGGTATTAATTTTTTATAGAGAGCTAAAAATGATGTTTTGATAAAGATGACTGGAATTTAGTTTTTAAACTGTCATCGCAAGACACATCAATGAGGCTTTTTTTTTTCATTTATGCTTAATTTGCTATCTCCAGTGTTGGCTGAAAATGGATCTATTATCTACATATTTTCATGCCTAAGATCTTCTTTCGGGTAATAAAAACAACAAAAAAAATTGTCAGTGACTGTAAGTGCTGTTGAATAATGAATGCCAATAGCTGGTTGAGATCCTTTTCTCCCATATATTCATTAAAATTTATAAACATTTGTAGATCTCCGTCTGCCAACAGCGTTTGCTGTAAACACGTTCTTAAGCTGTCCTTGCAAAGATATATTCGTTTAAAAGAGAAAAAATATCTGCCAGGTACTTAAGCTTGGCTAACCACTCATAGTTGGACAAGAGTTCTTGAAATTCCGGATTATTTTGATGCGGAAAAAATAATTTGATTTTTTTTACGCAGAACAAACAGCCGTATCTGTATTTTGGCCCTCGAAAGCCATCTCACCTCAGTGTGAAAAAAAAGATGAGTAAGATGAGATTACTCGTCTGTTCGCTTATTCGTCCCAAATACGGTCCTGAAACTGGCGGATAATTAGTGTTCCATATGTTACCAACTTTAAATTTAATTAAAGAACATATTTGTCATTTTAAAATTGCAACATAGCCCATTTCTTTTTCCAAATTTTACAAAATCTCCGCCTCCCCAGTTACTAGGTAAAACTAAAAACTGTGTGATACAAAAAAAGGGGGGTACATTAATTTAAAATTGAGGTATATTTTCATCAGAAAACAATGGTGTTTGCGAAAGGGAAATTCAACAACAAATTTTTGAATTCATTAATTGGTTGACAAACGTCTGTGTTCAGTATTTCAATTTGCCGCCTGTTTGGTACGCTGGTTAGCAAAGCCGGTTGCTGTCATTCAAATCCCGGAAAGCGCTTGGATTTTTCCACCTAGAGTAATATCAGTTGCTGCATGGAGTGCACTTCAGCAACGTTCTGGGAGACGAGGCTGCTAAATAAACCATGGGTTTAGCCATTTCCGAAGTTAACAAGCAACTGTCCAGCCATATCGGGAAAGAAATATTTCAGTTTCATTAAAAATTCAGTTTAATTAAAGAAAAAAATTACATCTTTAAAGAAAAATTTTCAATAAGGTTTGTATTGACCGTTAACAAGATTTAGTCTTTAATGTAACTGCAATAGCTTCCTTCTGATGCCATTGCTTAACTTAGAATAAAATGTAATTGAACTGTTCTCAATGTCCTTTCAGGTTTTTAAATAATAAAAACAAATTTGCAAATAGTTATATAATCTGTGTGTTTTTTTCCCTAGTACAAAGAACTGACAGACAATGGAAGAACATGTTCAGTAATGCCAAATGATAACAAGAGGTTTGGTGACTGGATATGCGAAGCACTCAATCGAAATGTATGTAACGCAAGGGTGGGAATCTTCGTACAGAGTTGTGGTAGCGACGCTGTAGATACAGGATTTCGATTTGTAGAAACAATCTGCTGCAAATCTGGGAGAAGCATTCATTGCTAAAATGGAATTTTAAGAAATTAAAAGAACTTTTTTTAAATAAGCTGAGAATAATGAAAAGAGATGAAACATCGGCGGTTTTAAAATACTAAAGTTTAGTATTATGTAATTCTTATTTGAATAACTTTGCAATAAAAAGATAAATTTCAATACCCCATATCAGTATTAATACCGTACATATTCAATGGAATGTTAGTGCAATGAAGGTACAATTAAACTGTAATTGGAAATACAATATACTACACATGAAATGCGCACTAACCGATTGACTGTGGCATGCTTTTAAGTGGATCGCAAGCTCTTAAGGCTGGATTCACCATTAAGCAAAATAAGCATGTGCTTAGGGCACCAAAGAAAGGAGACACCACAAAAATTTCCCATTGCCAGTTACGCCATGGGATGTACGTTGCAGTTATGTCAAGAGCGACAGAGAAGGACTAGGGCAGAAAACTGGCGTGAACATATGTCAGGAGGGGGAGAACCAAAATCTCTTCAATGCTTACGTTTTCTTACAATCTTAATGAGGCCCTGCATGCTCTTCATCACTAAACACAATTCACTGCATGCACTAAACATAATTACTTTAGCTGATTTTGACAAGAAATGTGACGAAATAAATCAACCGAAAACAGAATGATGAAAATATCCTTAGAACGAATAATGTTGCATAGGATTTCATCACATGTTTAACAATATTGCAAGAGAAAACCTTATTTTGGATGAAATCTTTGATTTCTATTATTATTTAGCGTTTGGATATTTATTCATACCACAATGTTTAACATTTTTCGTTAAATGGTTCTACGATTTCATTTAAATTAATTTATAAAAGTCTTAATAGTAAATTCTACAAAAGAGCTATGATCAAATGACCACTCAGAGTTTTAGGAGATTACTGCCTTATTTTCTTTGTTAGAAGCATCTTTTATGGAGAATTGCAATATAATCAATTCTGGATGATTACCTTCCAGATATTGCAGAACAGCTGCCCTTCACTGTTTCGCTCCTTGTAAATTTGCGTGTTATATGGTATGTCATCCCAAGAAAGCCTCGAATCTAAAGAATATTTGTACATTCTATGAATAAGCTCACTATCTTAGATCTGAAGAACGTTCTTTACTTCATGTCCTGAATACCTTGCGTTTGCTCTACTCATCGTCTAATTACTGACAGAAACGTAATAGCTACGTGAAAGATTTGGAATACTGAAGCTCATATGAATTTGAATAATGGTTATAAATCCAGCATTTTGTCATAAACTGACCAATACTCTTACTAATAAAATTTAAAGAAAACACCAGTTTCATTACTGTAAACATTCACGAAATGTATCATATTAACCAACATAAAAATATCTAAAAATATATTTTTAAAGCATTTAAGTTATTACAAGCCGCAAAGTAATTAAAAATGTGATGGAAGCTCACATATATCAATAGCAAAGAGAAACTATTTTCTAAGCATCTAAATGGGTACAGAAAGCGCAATCTCAAAACATTTGTGAAAACACCACAACATCACAATTTCGTGTAACAAATATTTCAAAATTTCTGCTCAAAAATTTATTTGTGAATTAAAGTGGATTAAAGGATTGATTGTGGATACTCGGGTACATTTTTGCAAATAAACAAACATATAAAATTTTAGAAAACTTTCGCATATTTTTATTCTGAATAGTGCATTGTTAAGTCAGAATTTTTTGTACTGAGCGTATGTGACTACACAATGCATTGGAAAAGCGAAAAGTTAGTAACCACTTCAATATTTGACAAAGAATGAAACATTATGGATAAACAGCAGTTTAAAAATTAACCAAGAAGGCAATAAAGTGTAAATTAATTTGTTAATAAGTTATGAACATTTTCCTTTGAATAGATTATGGCTAGGAGTTTCCAAAAATTAGTCATGAAACATTCAGTTCAGCCTTTAAGATTTTACCTAAAGAACCAAGCAAAGATGTCTCTGTAATAGTAAAATATTGTTTGAAGTTATGCAGGCAGAAGGAAAAGAACATGCCTTTAAAAAAAATCGCATGCTATGCAGTATGATGATGTAACATGACCCTCATCCATCAATGCAATGCAAGTTGTAAGCAAGTAAAATATTCTATACTGAGTATTTGTCACAAACGAAATGCATTGGAAAAGCGAAAATTAGAATTATTTTAGCAATAGACTACAGATAAATTTTCTTAGATAAGCAAATGGTTAAAAAATTAATTAAAAAATATAGCAAAGTACATGTACAAATTATTCTACTTTAATATGTTATAATGTTTTCTAAAAAGAAAACATTATAACATATTCGGAAATGGAATAAAATCAAAGTGGAATGAAATCAAAACCTATCAAACTGATGATGAAACACTCAATTCAACCTTTAAGATTTTACTAAAATTGCAGTAAAGACTTTTGGATGTTAATAAAACCGACTTGAAATTGCGCATATAGAGAGGAAACGTGACTTCTTTTTTTTTTCAAATATTCCCTTGATAAATAATAAAATGAGCAAAAATATAACCCTGGTCCATCACTGCAAATACAGCAATCATGTATGGTTAATTATCCGTTTCGAATGTCATAAAGGAGTAATTTTTGAGACAAGAGAAACATTTTACAAAACAATCACTCTTATTCTTCTTAGTAATTTAAATTAAAACAGACTTGATGTTTCTTACGTAGATTTTGATATTTTCTTAAATATGATTTTAATAAAATTAGTATAAAATTTTTCTTAAAGTGTATGCTAATGCAAGTCAGTGATTGTGATAACTTTGAGAAAATATTCAAAATTCATTTGAAGTGGGTTGAAATCTCTATTACCTATTTACCTATATAAGAGTACATCAGTGTCAGAGAAATTCCACTCAAGCTGAATCTTTCAACCATGTAAAATAATTATTAAGTCCACCAATTGGTCCCTATAAGTAACTGTAATTTCAGTAGTTTCGAGAAATGGAAGGTATTGGAAATTTCTCGGCGCCGACGGGAAAACTACATGACAGGAGAAAGCATCATTTCTCGGATTTAGTTGAGTTGACTTCGGAGTCTTTAGAAATCTCCGCGAGAGCTTCGCTCTTTTTATAAACTTTGCAATGTGTTGCGTTTAACGTTCTTAATAGTTTGAAGTGGTAACTACTGATTGTGCTCTGTCATATTGAGAAGAGAGAACTTTTGTGAAAAGTTTCCAGAACTGTAAACCGTTTCTTTCCGGAAAATAAAATTTTATCAAACTATCATCGGTTCTGTGTGCATTCAATACATCACGAATCCATACACACACAGCATTTAATGGTGCTAGAATTGGGATTAAATGCCGGTGATAGGAACAATGGATGAGCAACTAGGACAGCTGGTGAAAGCCTTTGCTGCATTCCATGAAAAAATAGAACGAGCCATCAACTCCATTAAACAAGAGATGATAGCAGTTTAAAGAAAGATATAAGCGGGTCAAAAAAGATGAATGGAGCAGTCTAGTCAGTTCAAGAAAAGATCGAAGGAGGTCAAGAGGGAATGGAAAGAGAAATTACTGCCATAATAAACTCACTTGATGATATGCAAGCAGAATAAACACAGTTGAAAACAAAGTTAAAGAAATTGAAGAAAAAGTTTCTTCTGTCAAAGAACAAATCGAAGGGAGAGTTTCTGCCGTCGAACAACAAATGGATTGCAGAGTTTCTGCTGTCGTCAAAGAAGTTGACACCTTAACGAAATGCATAGCGACAGCAAGAAACAATTCTGATGATTTAAAATTTTTACCCCTGCCTTCCTTTCCCACTCTAAGCTATCCACATATGATGGTAAGACCTGCTGGCAAGTGTATAAGATTAAATTTTCTGTAGTGGCGGACACAAATGGATGGAATTCCCAAATTAAGGCTTGTCATGTTGCCGCTTCTCTAAAAGTAAATGCAGCAGAAATCCTTCAAGCTCTGCTTCAAAACCAAAGGATAAATTGCGAAGCTATCCAGCGCGTTGAAGCTGCACTTTGGCAAGAAGAGTTTAAAAGACTTCAATTGAAATCTCGCCAACAGAAGCCCATGGAAACACTCCAGGAGCTCGTCACGATGGATGTTGAAAGGCTGCCTCATCTCGGCTTTTCGGTCTCCCCAGCAGAAACAAGGAAAATCCTGTCCCTGCAGTACTTTATCGATGGCATTCGTGCTCATGAGATACCGAAAGCCCTGCGAATGGCGGATCTAAAAAGTGCTTTAGTGTACGCCATTAAATTCGAGGCAGCCCAACAAACGCCCCATAGAGATCATCACCCAATCAAATCTGCTCATGTCCAAGTGCAGTGGATCAACTGACTTCTCGTCTACACGATTTAACCAAGCAAGTCAATGCCTTGAAGGGGAATAACATTGGCAACAAACCGACCCTAAAGTGCTAGAACTGCGATGGTTAAAACCACCTGCGAAAGGATTGCAGAACACCCTAAGGCACAGAAGCTCCTCCTTAGCCAGGAGGTAAGAAATAAATTAGTGGCCATCTTCTCGATTGCCAGATATTGAGAAGACAAATTTTAAAGAGTTTCAGCTTTCTGCAATGAGTGGCAGCAGTAATGGACTTTTCATCATGAGACATATAAATGGAATTCCTTGCAATATGACCATCTATACAGGAGCCAATGTTACCATCATCCGAAAAGATTTGACTTAAAATAATTGGAAAGTAATCTCATCTGGAGGCCACCGATAGAAAGTTAAACGTAAACATCACGTTTGGAAGTGCCAAAATTACATCACACGGCATATGTGACAAATATTACAGACCCTTGCATACTCGGATCAGAATTTCTCCAGGAGTGACATCACTCTCCATCACCAGAAAGAATCATCACATGGACCGACGCTCTGTCTGGAAGACCCTATCCCAATCCGATATCTTTCCAGGGTCGAAGTAAAATACGAGTTGCTTAATCTGGTCGTACGTCAAGTTATAAATTGAACATCGTCTGACCCAAACACATGGAGTAACGAAGAAGTCAGGAAAGTCCAGTTAGAAGACGGTGATATTAAATCTGTAATTGACTTAATGGTGTCTTGAAATAGGAAATCTATATAGCAGGACATTTCAACCTTTAGTCCTACGACAAAACAATTTTGGGCTCTCTGAGACTCACTGCATATTCAAATCGGTGTCTTGTACTGGAAGTTCGAATTGAATGATGGAAAAGTATTCCAATGGTGGCTGATAGATCCGGCATCCCAAACATCCTTAAAGAACGACATAGCAGGCCCAACAGGAGGCCACTTTGAAATAATGAAGACTTTGCGAAGAGTTCGAGAGCGTTTTTGCTGGTGTAATTCAAGGGCTGACGTAAAAACATGGTGTTAATTTTGCTGTACCTGTGTAAGCCGGAAATAACCAAAGAAACGTAACCCAGGGAAGCTGCAACGTAACAATGTAACAGCGCCTTTTGAACGCATCGCATTCGAAATCTTGGGACCTCTGCCACAAACTGCTAATGGTAACAAATACATCCTCGCTGTCACTGATTACTTTACAAAGCAGCTTGAAGCGTGTCCTATCTCTGATCAAGAAGCTTTCACGCTAACAGAAGTAATGACGTTGGATAGCTTTGGAGTGCATCTTTAGTTAAATTCAAGGAAGGAATTTTATGTCGGCTGTAATTAAAGAACTCTGTAAACTACTCGGCATAGACAAAACCCACATGGCACCTTTTCATCCATAATCACACGGCATCGTAGTAAGGTTTAATCGAGCCGTTCTTAATAACCTCTCGCTAATGGTTTTCAGAAACCAACACGACTGGAACCGGAAGTTACCTCTAAGAACAGAGGTAACTATCACAGTGTTGTCAGTGTCACAGCGTTGGCCTATCACAGTGTTGTCCACGTGACTACTGGTTATTCCCCATCCTAGATGCACTTCTGTCATGAGCATTGTCTGCCTTGTAATCTGGTGTTGAGTCACCCTCCGAATGCGCTTTCATCGCCTCAGGAGTACATTCGAGATCTCCAGGCATGGTTTGCACAAATTTGCATGAGAGCGAGTCGAATTGGAGACGGAGATCTCTCGATATGACTTAAGAGCTACAGGACATCAATTCAACGAAGGTGACAAGGTGTGATTATGGAATCCGATCCGACGAAAGGACTTTCTCATAGAGTACGGTCACACTAGGACCGTCCTTACACAATCCGAAACTGGCTGAACGACGACGTAGTTCGGATATGCAAGTCATCAAATTACAGTCTTTCATTATGACAGGCTATCCCTCTTAAAATAACCATAATACGTAGTCCCTGTAGTGTATGTATTATATACAAATAGTATATATTAAGACCATGGTCCAATTTGTATATAAATTTACAAATTCATGCATTTATTCACCAATTTTGCATTTGATTTTTTGTATGCTCTTTATTGAAATTATAATTTAAGTAATGCATTGATTTTCCTTAGTTGTAAGTATGGCTTCCTGTCCAGGGATTGTACTCCGCGGGACATGCAGTTCTTGGGAAAGGCACTGGAACGATTTTTGTATAATGTAACATGAACGTCCTCCAGAAACGAAAAGCTTTGCCAGAAAAATAAGATTATAGAAGCAAGTCTATTTAATATTTAGTTCTTTGTCCAGTTTAGTCCAATTCAGCCCAGGCGAGAAATCGCCAAGCTGGAGATGGTTTTTGCAACTAATTTTCGTTGCCAAATTTAGCGAGAAATTGAAAAAAATGCTAAACGTGCAGACATTTTGGTCTGGTACCTGTATAACTGTGATTGATCCCTGTATGTAACTAAAACCGTATTCAGCTCTTATATGTCCCTTTAACCGTATGTACCTTACAGTAATTTCGAGAAATGGGAGGTACTGGAAATTTCTCAGGGGGAACTACGTAAGACCGGAAAGAGTATCAGCTCTCAGTTTTTAGTTTAGAGTTGACTTTAGACTACTGAGAAATCTCTAGCTTCGCTTTGTACGTGTGCTTTGCATCGCATTGCGTTTGACATTCTCAATAGTTTGAAGCGGTAACTACTGATTGTGCTCTGCCATATCGAGAAGAGAGTACTTTTCTGGAATGTTTCCAGAACTGTAAACTGTTTCCTTGGGGAAAATAATTTTATCAAGCTATCAACTGCTCTGTGCACATTCAGTTCATTACGAAACCCACACGCACACAAAAATATTCTAATTGCCCAAAAGGTAAGATTATAAGGACAAGTCTATTCATAAAATACAGTCAAAAAAAAAGTTTATCACCGATAAAGAAAATAATAAATCTGTTTATAAAATACAGCAAAAAAAAATTATCACTGATAACCAATTTCCCAAAACATATCCTTTTCGAAAACACAATGATATTGCAGTTATTCGCAAATAAGTTCCGTGGAAACTGAAAATTTTAAGATTTGTGCTAAAATTTAGCTGTGTTGCAGGAAAAGAAACATCAAACGATTAGAAATGAGGATACTCATTTAAACTTTCCAAAATGAAACATGCAGAATTTTGAGCAAAAATTAATTTACTTTCTCATTTTCTTAAGTCACTGTAATGAGCATAATATAATAAACAAAATGCATTCGGAAACGAAAATTTCCAAAACTTTCACCTTTTTCAAAGAATTAAATAACATTGGAAATGGCTTTAAAATTACTGAAAAGTAGAAAAATATACCTATATGGAACACTATAATTTTTGAATGTGTTTGGAATAGAAACTGATATTAATAATAAAATAGTGAATTCGGTCAATTTTCAACAAAAGCTCAATAAAAATTCATGGTAAAATATTACTTATATTCTCTAGTTAAAGCGAAACATGACTTACATCAGACGTTCGCATAATATGGAATAAAAAATTAAGAGCGAGCAACACTGTCCGTGCAATACAAAGTAACTATATATTTAACTAGTTACTTAAAAGATACTGAAGAAATAACGTTTTACTCAAAACAAGAACATTTTCCAAAAATACTCCGTATCTTCTTCAGTATGAAAAGGAAAAAAAATCTGCTAAAATTAAATAAACACACTAAGTAAAATTTTATGAAAAACAGTAATTAAGCGCAAAACGCTTTCTAAAATTCTACGTAATGGAAAACAGCGATTGTAATAAACTTTTAAAATGTTCATATGAAGTGCATTATAATTTTTCCACCTATCTGCGAATTTATAAAATACAGCAAAAAATAATCCATCATGTTCCCTTGGTTAGAGTATATTCCGCTGCCATTCAAAATCTTATTGCTTTTGAGTTGTAATATTTCTGAATCTGACACTTCAGCAAACGGAATCACTCTGATTTATCAACTTTAACCTAAGCATAGAATACAGTCGTGGACACGGAAGATTTAAGAATAAATAGCGTGTTACAGATGAAAATAAAAAGTTTCTTCATGGATATTGCATACTTCTCTTATATATCTGGGACCATTCTAATAATTAACATTACAAACAAGTGTGGGCAAAATCCCTACATATGTGGCAATTATTTTAAATTTTACTTAAACTGAAATGAAGGATGCAGCCCACGTGCAAAACAAAGCAAGTTTGCTCTAGTGTTCTCCATGAATGCATTTTTAGTTCTTTACATGCTTTGCCATATTTATCAAGTTCATTGTGTTCCTATCTTTTTAAGAATTTGTGAAGTATTCTTGTTTGAATGCCTGCATTTAAATTTCTTCAACTGACTTTAAAGTGCATGTGTGAAAAATAAGAACAGCAGCACCGAGTGGTTCCAGGAACTCATACTATACCTCTTCTTCATCATTTGCTTCTCAAGAATACAGCTGCATAAAAGATACAATACGTTTTATACTTTATGAAATGCGTTTTATTTACTTATTATGAGTGATGGTCATGATAAATTATGTCATAGTAGAAGTTTGAAGAATTCTTTGGCTCAAGTGTTTAATTAAAATGCTTCCTTGAAAGTGCGCTCTTTTTTAGGTAAGTCAAACTAAAATGTATTAAAATCCTTTAGCTACTATGTTGGATCATTAAATGGAGTTAATGTCAATATTATCAGTTACGCATAATATTTATGCATTGTTTCATTTGCTATGTGTGATATCCATGATAAATTAAATGGCAAATGCTCTGAAAGAGCTGCAAGAGTTCTATATGATATCCATGACAAAGTAAATGTCAAATGTTTTGAAAAAACTGCAAAAGTTCAATGTTAAATAAAATAATTACAATTTGAAATGCATATCTTTTAGCTTTAGTTAGAATGAATATGTTAGACAACTTTGACTAATAAAAAATAAAGATGATACTGGTTGAAAAGTATACGCCAAGTCGGGGAAAGAAGATAAGCTTCCAAGGTGGAACATTAATTCTATGAGCATTTTAGACTTTGTTTTGAGTTCTTCTTCACAGATCTGGCCAACAAACATATACCTTGTTAATTAAGTCACGGCTGTGATGAGTTTGAATATAGTAGTGGTTACGAGACTTTGCAGTAGATGCTGACATCACGTTAAGAATGTGAGTTGTGTTCTCACGACAAAAATCAAGTTTTAGCATATGCTTAGTGGTAGCCAGGATGTGAAAATGAAACTTCAGAACATTTTTGTAAAGTATTTCAAGGAGTTAGAATCTATGTTAATAATGTAAATAAATTCTTTGGTAGAATAAAAAAGGTGTTCCAATTATTTGTATACGTGTCTATAGCATAATGTGTAAAATTTGCACACAAATTTGTATTTCAATAAACTGCATAGAAATGAACAAGCATTAGTTTAAGTGGACTTACTGTCAAGAACAGCTATCATTCCAGAATTAAATTATTTGATTCAAAGTCAGATCTTACAATAAGCAAACCTGTGGAAATAGATTATAAAATGTGTAAAAATTACATTTAATAGACATATTTTAATGAATCCTTTGAATAAAAGTAAGATGTGTTAAAGAGAATCTGTGATGTTTCGCATTGACATAGACTGGTGAATTATGTGAATATATATATAAGACATGTAAAATAGAGTCCATACTGCTTTGCACAGTATTTGAGAATTTAGTACAATCATTAACAGTAAGTACAACACATTAAAAGATAAAGTTCTTAATATCTTTGATTAATTAGCATACAACTATCAGATATGTAACATTCCAACAAAATTGTGTAGAATGAACACGTACTGATTTTAAATTACAGAAAACATTATCCATGAGTGCCTGCAGGTTGAAATGATATGCATATAACTTTCAGCTTTTAATTTCATACACAAAGAAATATATGCTTGTTTACTTCTGAAAAAAATTTAACACCAATAATTTTTTTTAATAAAAAGCAAAAAGAAAAAAAATCTTGCAAAAAGAAATATTACTTACGTAAAATAAAAAAGTGAAAAGAAATGTCAAAATAAAATATAAATTTGAAAAGGAAAAAAAAAAAGAAATCTTGGAATGAAAAAGTTATAAATTTAATTTAGTAAGACAGACAGAATAAAAATTAAACAATAAAAAATATGCTTCTAAAATAAAAAGTTTAAAATGTGGAAACATCTTTAAAAAGGACAAATTTAAAGTAATGACTTAAAAAAGCCACCAATCTATGTGCCTTCAAGAAACAAACACAGTTGGCTGAAACAGAAAGCATGTTGTTAAGGAGATGCTGATTGGTCCTTAAGAATGCATTCTTTCAGAGATTTCATTGCAAGAGTTAGCAGGCAAGCTGGAACTTGAATAGAAATGGCATTTGTTCCCTGATAGTGTTCCCCCCCTCAAGGGGTGACATCCTGATAGCTTTTCAAGTCAATGTGATAAGATGCTTTTGTCTGAACAGTCCTACTGGCATAAAGAGTTTGTGCATTCTGGCTCCCATGCAAGAGGGTGTGGGTTCGATCACAGCTGTTTCAACATTCATTCAAAAATATTATTAATAAATTATATCATGAAATCAATTAAAAATGAATAAATATTAAATAATTTTATCAGTTTAAAGTAATAAAAAATAATCACAGGTTAAATAATTAAAAGTTTTGTCATCCAAGCACGTGGTTCAAGATATCATTGCCACAAAATACAGGGTTGCCACTCAAACAAGAGAATGAAATTCCCCAACTTTTCCAGGTGTGTTTTAAGAAAATTCTAGTCCATCCACGTAATGCACTTTGGCTGTGGTAAGTAAATTATGGTACCACTTGAAAACACAAAAATTTGCTGTGGATTAAAAAATGTCTTTTTTTCCATTTTGCAGCTAAACGAAAGAAAGAAATCTATTTAATGATATTTTTTAAATAAATTCAAGTATTTTATATTTATTTAGCAGCATACATGAGCAAAAAATATGTGCATTAAATTTCGTGATGTTATGTCATCATACTGCTAGAATTAGTTTCAGGATTATGCTGGAGAAAATTTCCTGAAATTTTATAAGAAGTATACTTAACTAATAATAAATAAATTTCAAGGAAAGAAGCAACATTAAATGATATGAATAACATTAAAATAATTAAAAACAGAATTACAATAATCAACGATATTTTCGCAAATATAGTTAGCCTAGATGGTTAATATTAAATGGTTAGCTCAGCTGACTCATTACTATTTTTTTTAATTGAACTGCAAAATGACAAGGCATTTATTAAAAAGGAAAAAAAAATGTTTAAAAGATTTTGCGGTGAAATACTAGTATACACTATGCCCTTGGCAGGATTTTGAAAATTACTGCCAACACCAAAATGACGCATTTTCTGTTCATTATAATGTCACCAAATCCTGTGTGTACTGTTAATGGTGGTTAGAATAGAATACATGGAAACTATTCTAACCTCCATAGTACCATATACTAGGATTAAACAGATTTTGTTTTATACAAGAATACGTATTTTCTTTAGTTCAACATGAACTGCGCATACGAGTCTCTCGATTCTCGAGGTTACTGGAAACCAAAGTTACTGGAAACTTGCTTTGCCTTCTGAAGGCCAATCTGATTGGAGCTGCGAAAATTGGCTCTGTGCCAGCTGCCCGAGTGATGCTCATGCATGCCAAAAAAGGGACTGCTTCCAACGGTGCCGCAAACTCACTTTTTTGGCGAGGACTGCTGTATGAAATTCCCTGACTTTTCCAGATTTTGACTAAAATATTAAAATTCCCCAACTTTTTCTGGTTTCCCAAGTAGTGTGGCAACCCTGAAAATAAAACTGAAAAACAGTTATCTTTCATAAAACAAAAACTGAAAAAAATGTCATTACCACCAAAAAAAAAAATTACTGCATACGATGTCATTCAACCTGTCTGTCATGCCCGTGTAGATCCAAGATAGCAACGATATATTGGAGTGTTACATTATGCAAGATGGCAGTGGTGACATCATTTCAAAATGCTCCCTTTTCTGTTACAACTTCTGCTGATTACAAGCCAGCTGATGGCTTTCAGTTACTAATGGTAGTATTTTCATCATGACACAAATCCGAAAATTTAGTTTCAACAATTTAGGGGATTTCCTGAGATCTAATTGGAAAATTACCAACTTTTAAATTCACCCATGTTAACATGTAGGTTCAACTATAAATGATGTTACACCTCTTCCATTTTATTGGAAAATATCAAAAGCCAAGATGCTTCAAAATATGTGAAGTCTTTCTGTATCCTTTAAGGTCAATCATAAGGCATAGGGAACACTGCAACTGTTTGGAATAGAGCTTCCAGAGTAGGAAAAGAATTCTTCTCTACTTCTACATGGTAATGACTTTTTGTAACATACTTTCGTAATGCCAACTTTACTCTTACTGCACATTCAGTTGTCAAAAGTTTACAGTAGATAGTACACCTCTCAAGCACTTTAGTTTCAAAAGGTTAACTAGTCTGAATTAAAAAATTTAAAGTTTTTTTTTATTATTATTATTGAGAAGAGTATGTGGTCTTCCCAAACTGCTAAACTGACTGAACATCTGTGTGGCATGGAAATTACAAAATGATTTAGTAAATTCCAATTTAATCTTCTCAAACAAGGAATATCTCTAGCTCTCAAAGCGTCACAGGTCTTGTCCGAATACTAACATACCTCTCTTCAGCATTCTATGCATGCTTATGGATTCAGGTCACATGAAGAAGCAGCAAATTCCATATTCTCTATTCCCTATTCCAAAAGATATTCATTACCTTTCATTCAAAGGAAGGACTTCATCCATATGCTTTCTATCCATCAGGCAACCCTTCTCATTCCTCAGAAGCATTAGATTCATACTCAGATTTTACACATTAGATTAACATAATGTGAAAATATGATGATCCTTGAATTTTTTTAAACATAGTAGTAAGCAAATCATTTTGATTATTTTAGAGGAATATGATTAACAGGATGCTTTCCTTTTTGATGCACTAAAAAAATCTTAGCAACTTGTTACACAGTCTACCATTTAATGTTGCTTTTAGCACACTGGCTGGGCAAAGAATATCAAAGACGAAGATGATAATGAAATGAGAATATCTACAGCAAAATGACAAGAGGAGGAAAAATGGTAATTTTACATTTTTAGAAAGTAATGTAGTACTTTTCAAATTACATGATGACGACATTGCTTATGAAAGTCCCATGATGAATATATTGCAACAGAAATTAAGGTGAAAAATACTGACATTGAAAGTGAGCGCCCTACCTAAAAGCAGCAACACTTTAATAAAACTAGGGCTGCTCTAGATTTTTTACTTTATCTTTACTTTTTAAACTTAAACTGAAGTCTATTATTACTACACTCTTACAATGACAACTCTCAATTTCTTCTGAACAAAGATTTTTTTAATTCATTTAATCCAGAGAGAAATAATGTTCCCAATCATATATACATATATATACATTTTATTCATATAATATATACTGCACTATACAATAAGAATTGTTAAACATTCATATTCAAATTGTTAGGCTCATAGTTGGCACATATGTACCATAAAAATTTTTTATCACCAATTTTACCATGAAATATATAGTGCAGCTAAACCAATGAGGATTAAACAGGCATAAATGTCTGTGGAGATATAAAAAAATTAGGCTTTTTACCCAGTTGCTTAATACTGCCCTGATTAGGCTTAATACATTCGTTACTTAATAGTATATGTAATGCGCAGAAATCAAAGCATTTCATAGGATCAGTATCAGAAACAAAACCTTACGGTAATCAATATTCATTAAGATACATTTCATGATTTTTATGGCTGCATGTATTATATTTAATAGCATAACTGGTACAGGAATATCAACCGGAAACAATCATATGTACAAATGAGTAGTATTTACAGTTTATCATGTTACCGATATAATGGCAAGAGCATCATTACCTTTTTGAAGTTTGACTAATCTAACCATTTTCAGTCTCCATATACGGTATTTCAAGAAAATTACTTTCTTTACAGGTATCTTTGTATCAGAGCAAAGATGCAATAAAAATATGTAGGTCAAGTGATGCACTTGTTTCAATAAAAAAAAAGACAAAGTGCAAAGGGAAAACATAAATTAAGCTTGAAAACATTAAAAATATTTAGAATATAGTTTTGGTATATGCCTCAGCTGTTAAAATTTATGAATACAGCTCTGCTCCTTACTTTTTTTAGTGTGGCTGTAAATGTACAATTTATTAAAAATAATTAATCAGTTTCTCTCATGCAGAAGTCGTCATGTTATTAATGATAAATAAATGTAAAGTTATTTAAAGGTCACTAGCATACAGTCACAATATGCATTAAGTACTTTTTCAGAATTTTTAAAAATAGCTGACAAATTTCAATAAACATACTTTATTTTTTAAATAAGGTCTGTTTGTGAACAAGAGTAAGAATGACACACAATCGCTGCAGTACATATGCATTTCTGCTTCCAGTATACTTTTGCACTCATTTAAATGCCATTTGCATCTGTATCATCTGTCTGCGTGCTTCAGGTGTAAAAGTTTATGTGTTTAAGAAAACTGATAGATGAATTGCATTCAAGAATCTTCCACTAGGCGAGATTCTTGAATGCAAGAAACTTGGCATAAGCGAAATTTCACTATCAAATCTGTGAAGTTTATGGCGATAATTCTACATGTGACAGTAAAGTTCGAAATTAGGTGACAACGTTCACAGCTGGGCAAGTGAATTTGCATTATGAGACAGACAAGCCTGGGCTGATTTTCTGATGTCTGAAGATTTGGTTTTTGATGTGGAGAACAAAATTCGAGAGGTCCGACAATTCACAATTTCAAAGCTTTCAATTGATTTTCCGAAGGTTCAAGGTCAGTTTTGTACACCATTGTTTAAGAGAAAATGAATTATCGAGAGATGTGTTGTCCATGGGTTCCAAGTCTGCTTTCTGACATTCCCAAAAACATTGGACTGTGCTTTGTTGTTTTGACTCAATACAATCGGGAAGGAGATGGATTTTTGACCATCATTATAGATCAGACATGGGTGTCCCACGTGATTCTCGAGTCCGACCAAAAGTCAGTGGAATGCAACACACATCTTTGCCAACCAAAGTGAAAGCCAAATAGACAATTTCAGCATGAAACATTATGGCAACTGTCTTTTGAGGTAGGGAAAAGATTTTGTTATTGGATTTTGTGCCAATAGGTGCAAAATCAATTCTGATGCATACTGTGTTACCATGAGAAAACTGGTGTAGCCTACTGTCTTCTGGTGTGATGTTCTATGAGCTCCTTCATAAGCTCCTGCATAAAAATAAGGTTTAATGATCTTTTGGATGGGAACAACTGGATCACCCACGTTACAGTCTAGACCCTGCACCCAGTGTTTTTCATAGTTTGGGCACTTAATGGAGTTCTTTGGTGGTCAATGGCTCGGCGATGACGATCTGAAAACTGCAGTCATAGACTGGGCTTCTTCACAGGCTGCATATTTCTTTGACATCAGAATTCAAAAACTTGTTGAATAATGTGATAAATGTTTGAAAAAAATGGAAATTATGTAGAAATATACATGAAAATACATAGAAAATGAAAAAATATATTTTAATGATATTGACAATATCTTTCTTATTAATATTCAAGGACCTTATTTAAAAAATAACCCCGCTTTATTTCACGCATGAGGAACTGCCAATGATTTTTTAACATTTACTAATAATGGTGTTCAAACTTTCAATTTAGCTTGATACCATATATATTTTTTCTTTTAAAGAATTTTCATTGGGCATGATAAACACAGCATGAGAAAACACATTTTACAAAGCATCATATTTATAATATGCAATAATTGATAATGGAAGTACTCCTTTTTAGTGCATTAATCAAGTAGTTAAATATCCTGATACATATAACTCAGGCTGGGTTCCACTTCTTGTATATGAAGAGGCCACTGCAAAAGGTTTCTTTTATGTCTAATGCAAAAACAGATGAGTTTTTAATTTAAAGCATTCCACAAAGCTGTCACTCGCCCATCAACAGGTAAATCTAGTGTACAATGTTAGCAACAAGCAATCAAATATTTTTCAACTATTTTAATGTCACGTAACAGTAAGAGATAGCTGATAAGTCCGACTCAAATGCAACATGTTTCTACATAATTTAAATGAATTCCATTAGAGTTTTTAAACTGAACAATATAATTAAAACTATATACGTTATTTGCTGCTCTTCAATCACACTAAAGTTAACTGCACTACATTACAATTTTTTAGATACTGCTGTTACATTTTATTATGTTCATACACATTCCAGCATTCTGGAAACAAATTTATTTTCAGTTGTATCCACATAAAAATCTTTTTATCTACATTATTTTCGTATCAAATACGTGAATACTTAATGCTCCTGCGATTCTGCTGACCTGTATGAAATTTCATTGCTTTTGTGAGATCACTGGCTATATGTAAAAATAGCCAATTGCACACTGATACAACTTTTATTTAATAAATGTGCACATACTTGCAACTCCTGTGACTTACTGTAGCTAGAGCTTGTGATATTTCAATTAGGTGCCCCTCTTTTTGAGGCATGATTACAACTCTAGCTGTTAAATCAACCACTAAAGTGTAGTTCAGCACAACAATTATCACTACCAAAAAAAAAACTGCCAAGCATTAATTTGAAAATATACTGGAAGTTTTGAGTTTTCCTCTTCCCAAAGAAACATTAATGGCCATAATGAAATAAGGTTTGATCTTCTATCAGATGTGTCTTTTGCCACTGAAGAGAAATAAATTCTAAAAATTAGTGGAATTCACAAGATCTCATTTATCAACATTAAAAAATTCAAATACTTTTCTGCAAAAAATTTAACACAACACTAAAACTAGACAATAAAAAATTCTTAAGAATTTTTTAAAATGCAATGGCTTGATAAAAATGAATACATCAAATTTGTGCTCAGAATATTCAACAGCTAATTAAAGTGACAAACAGTCAAGAGGTGAATACTGTAATTAATTTCCACTGGATTTATTAGAAATACATAAATGCTTAATTTTCTATATTTGTAGGTGAAAAAATGCTCACCAACATTCAGATGGAAAGTTAAACTGAAGATATTGATACAGAACCCATATGAAAAACATATACCAAAATATTTAAATACTGTTTCATTTTTAATCTGCAATTATAAGATAATTTCAAGAATATTTTGGCATTTATAACACATGCTTTCTGAAAAGATTACATTTTCCTCTGATATGTCTGATACTTTAAAGGAATTCATTCAATGAATTCATTCTATGGTTTATGAAATATACTTTGAAAGACACATTTTAACACTATAAAAGAAATTCATTCAAAGCCAATGATTTATGAAATATATAGAAATTATACTCCACAACTTTATTCATCTTTAATCACAGATAATCGAGTAGAATAAATCACATATGATATACATGTAAATGCAGGTACAAACACAAAAAATGCACATTTTTTTTTGGAAGCTGCTGCTCAGAACTATCAGCAGGCTGCAGGCACAACAGAGTTATAATGCTCTCCAAGACCATACACATGTCTATGATAGCTGAAAAGAAAATTTACATAATTGTCTTATTTTTTTCCTGAAATATAGAGCACTAATTTATTAAAAATATATGTTTACTTCACTTCCTTATGAAGGTTACACATACTCTACAATATTAATAATTTCCTTTTCATAACTGGTCTTCAATTTATACAAGCCATAACCTTCACAAATGTATGACTACTTTAAAAATAAAGTAGGGTACTTTTCAATAATTTGCATGCTTCAGTTTTAAAATCCAACAAATTTGCCGTTTCTGATGTACTTTCAAGAGTGCATGTGATAATCCATGCATGTGCATACTGCAAACTTCAGCACATGTGGATTTATGACGCACTTTGTATTTAACTGAACAGTATTCATTATCTGAAAAATTTGTAAATATGTTCACATTACTGATTTCTGGTTTGTTCTTTTTTCTTAAAAATGGTTCCTTTTATTATTATTTATAAACAGAACAGTTTCTGTGAGCCATGACAAAAAACCAAACAGTTTTTTGTCATCAAAAACTGTTTGGTTTTTTGTCATTTCAGTCATCAATGAACAGGCAACTTTTCACGAGGGGGCCGATAATCAAAGTACCAACTGTAAATTACAGTAGATTGGTTACATTATATTTGGGTTTAAAATATGTGTTATCCCTTAATTTATTTGAAATAAATAATGTAATAATCATTTAATTTCCAAAGTTGCTTAATTTGTGCATAAATTATTCAACTGCTTAAAATATTAGAAATATGTAAATTGCTAATTTTCTACAATTCGGGTAAACAAATGTTTACAATCACAAAAGTCCATTTATTGAATAAAACACATTCAAAAGCATTATGTATTAGTGTGATGCAAGCAGATATTTGGTCTAGCCCAAATTCATACAAATGGCAAATGCTGCTATATACTTTGTAACTGCTGAGAAAGTACATGCATACTACAAAATGACTGATACCATAAATCATTCCCTTGGCAATGTTAACAATAATTGAGTATAAAAAAAATTCTTTCCCCTATGTATGTTAAATGAGACCACCAACGGTACTTAACCTTTCAAAATCAAGTCTCAATTTTTGTTTTAAACTTAGTATATGCAAAGTTACACAGTAATTCACTTTAAAGTAATTATGGGTTTCATATTTCACTGTAGTACAGCAATACTTCAAGTGAGCTTAGAGTTTTAATATAAGGCTTTGATCAGATCAATAGTTAATAAAATTGTGGTTCATAGTGAGGCAAAGACACATTTATAAAAATATAAACTTTATTAAACATAACATGACAACACTTCGATGAGAAAACTGAACTGCTGCATCATTTTGCCACTCTGAGAATAAAGATTTAAGTTCCTATTTTGTAAATTTTATATGAACTGCTAAAATACGACAGTCACTTCTAATAATTATTTTAAAACTGAGAGCTTGTGTGTTGTTTCCATAGCAAAATAGCATTTCATCTTATTTGGTTGTTGTATTTCCATAGCAAGATCATAAATTCTTTAATTCATCCATTTTTTTCATTTCTATTTCAGAAAAGCTAGTATTCTAAATAATTACAGTAGACTGATTACATTATGTTTAGGTTTAAAATATATGTTATCACTCAGTTTATTTGAAATAAAAAATGTAGTAATTAATTTTCATTTCATTACAGTTTTTTTTCACCTTATTCATTAGTCCTAATATGAGGAAGTCAAGGTTACTCTTCATACAAAAGTCTTATTTAAAGACATGTAAAAGGTTGGGAACAACTGGCATAGAGTATAGATTAATATTTGCATATGGATGGAGAAATACATCTCAAATTAAATTCTTAATTATTTTGAATAGATTACTGCCTTAAACAAGTCTCATATGTATCATCAACTAACTGCCTCAACACTTATGATCCCATTAGTAAGCTGTCTGTTTCATTATCAACATAATGCAGATAAACATACAAAATATACAAACTAAGTAATGAAAGTAAACACCATAAAAAATTAAATATCATTCCTTTGTATGCATTAATACACAATAAAGTTACCTGATTATTAATCTAGGGCTGTCATGTTCATCACCTGCAATTACACTAGGACCTTCAGCTTGGATAACTTCCATTGGTTTCCCACAAATATTAGATAATGCCTGTATCTATAAAAAACTTAAAAAATTAAATTTTTATCCCATAAATAAAACTAAGCTATTACAGTAGAAGTTCAGAAATCCGCAATGCGTAGGGCCAGAGGTTGTGCGGATTTTAACATTTTGCAGATTTCAGGACAGAAAAGCTAAATCATAATATTCAGACTAAAAGTGCAAAATAAATAAGGCATACATTTAATTAAGATACATTTAATTAAATTATTACATACAATAACATACATTATTACATTAATTTATTATATGCATTAAATTATTTTTATCCATCTTTATTAGTGATTACAGGAATATTTTAAAGCATTAAAGTCATATACAATGACATGTAGAAATAAATGATATTAATAAAGCATAAAATATTTCATTTGTTTTTTTTTTATTTCTGATAGAGGTTTGTTTTAAAACTTTAGGGTGCTCTAGTGTAAGTTTTTTTTTTTTTCTAAATTAAGTAAGGTCATAATCTCTTGCTCTGTGACACAGCTCTGTTGTTTTAAATATTTTAGGTATTTTTCACCATGTTCAAAACCATCATTAAAAGATATTTTCTCACTCCCATCAAATTCACTATCTATGTTGGTGTCAGAATCGTTTTCCTGCTGTGGCGAGTTCAAAACACAGCCAATGATTTCATCATCAGTTATCTGATATGCCAGTGTTGGCTCATCTGAACACATCATGCATATTAAAAACTTCTTCTGGGCCACGATTTTTTTTTCTGCAACTAACACAGAATCATTATTATTCGGTATTTATGACGTCATTATTGGATAAATATTTTTTCTTCAGTATTTCACTCTCCATGTTGTGGTTTCTGGAATCTATAAATTGAAAGTTTATATTTTGAGAGGCAGTGCAGCATTCAGGAGTTGGCGGATTTTCAGATTTGACTGCATAAACTTAAAAGTGGGAAAAAATGCCATAAAATACTAAAAGTTAATTTGATGATGTCAAATGGTAATTTAATTTTCATCTTACAACAGACATACACAATGCAGCATGATCAGCAGCTTATGTTGCTCATGAAAATAATACCAACTTTTCCCAAAATAAGTGTGAAATACAAATATAAACAGAATTAAACTTTTCAACAGCCAATATTTCAGAAACTATCATATTTAGATCAAATACATGTCTAATTAGTAGTCATTCAAAAATCTAACCTAGACCTTTTGAGGAACACTTATTATTTATAACTTATCTATAATGCATTTGAAGTGTTTTGATTTAAAATTTTATACCATAAAATTTGCTTCATATTAGCTTGTCATACATAAAGCCGTGGTTTCAAACTCATACTGCATGTGGCCAAATGCTAGATTGGAAAACAGATGATAAGCCAGATTGTTTTTTAACAAAATGAAAACTTTTATTAAAAAAATAAAAGACATTTCAAACAAATTTTAAGTTTCTCTAACATATAAAACGACTTTTATCCAGTTATTAGATACATTATGATCCTCTTCTTTTTGCTCACCATGCAACTTCTGATGGATAATGTTGGATTTCTCTCCCTCTAATTTCTGAGTTATATGTAAGTTGATATAAAATACTCTTCTAGCATTTAGCAAATTAGTGAAAAAGTTTTAGAAATAGGAAACATTTTTTAGCTTTATAGCTTGAAACCATTCTAAAAAAGCAATTTTAAAGTTGCTTGATTTTCTGCCTCTTTTACATTTCCTAGAAACATCTGCATTTTTATTAGTTCTTAATTAATTATTATTCCTTTTTTAAGTAAATTGTGCAATGGTGTTTGAGAAATTCTCAGTTTATGTAGTTTTTCTCTGACTGCAGTTACCAAGAACGTTAAAATCTTTTAACAATTTATCCCTTTCTTTCAGACTGAAGTCTTTCTGCTTAGCATTTCAAAAGTTCAGCACACAACAAATTTTAAGAAATGCTTCTTCCAGCGATTTCTTAAACTTTTAAAATTAATATTTTTAGTCAGCAGAAGGATTGTCCTCTGCCTATTTAATTAATCTGCTACTTTATGATTACAAGCATAACCAATTCTTTCCTTGCTTTTTCTGCAATCTACAGTTACCACCTCTTTCCTATTCAAAGACTAGCTTAGATGCTTTTCAAACTTTCTTATACCTCTGTTAACATAATTTATCAATCCCAAGCAAAATCTACACAAATTATCTAACCCATCATCTTTTAAAGGTAGAAAGTTTAAAAGATGGGACAGATGTTCTACTTTCATTTCCTATCAGCTAGGATTCAAGAAGCAATCTTCACTCATTTAGAATGCTTCTACAGAATTTCTTTGTAACCTTATGATAAAGATATTCTGCCGCTTCATGTTTCAACAATTTTAAATTTAGAGATCAAATTTGAATGTACAGTGAAATACCAAAAAACCACGAACCTGAAATCCGCATTACCTCTCAAAATATAAACATTCAATTTATAGGTTCCAGAAACCGCAACATGGAGAATGAAATACTGAAGAAAAAATATTTATCCAATAATAATGTCATAATTACCGAATAATAATGATTCTGTGTCAGTGCCAGAAAAAACATTTTAGCCCAGAAGAGGTTTTTAATATGGATGATGTGTTCAGATGAGCCAACACTGGCATATCAGATGACCCAATGATGAAATCATTGGCTCTGTTTTGAACTCGCCACAACAAGAAAACGATTCTGACACCGACACAGAAAGTGAATTTGATAGGAGTGAGAAAATATCTTTTAATGAGGGTTCGGAACATGGTGAAAAATACGCAAAATATTTAGAACAATAGAGCTGTGTCACAGAGCAGAGCAGAAGATTATGACTCTATAGAAATTACAAAAAAAAAATTACTCTAGAGCACCATAAAGTTTTAAAATAAACCTCTGCCAGAAAAATGTTTGAAACATGTAAAAAAAATTAAATATTTTACGCTTTTATTAATATCCCTTATTTTTATATGTCCTTAATGCTTTAAAATATTCCTGTAATCACTAATATAAATGGATAATATAATACAATAAATATATATATAATCATTTAATGCATATAATTAATGTAATAATGTATATTATTGAACATAATAATATAATTAAACGTATCCAATATGCCTTATTTATTTTGCACTTATAGTCTGAATATTATGATTTATCTTTTCTGTCCTGAAATCTGCAAAATCCTAAAATCCGCACAACCTCTGATCCCAAGCATTGCGGATTTCTGGACTTCTACCGTATTACAAAACCTAACTTTTTATACATTCCTTTGGTACCTATACTTATTGTCACATCAAAAGTTTTAACTTGCTTTAATGGTTTTCTTTTCCTGGTATTTTTTTTAACCGAGTTGATCAGTGGCAATGGGTGTAATTAACTTTTTGTTTTATGTTATGAAAATAAGATTGAAATCCCTTTTGATGTAAAAACTGTTTTTTCCCCTAAAGATTAAGTACATTAAATGTTCACTTTCCTGAATCACACATATGCTAGTAGCATTCATGTCAACATAATTTTTAATGGCACTCTAAGTAGGACTGCGTGAATAATTTGAAATACAAAGGCTACATCATTTTTTTATAATTGCAAAGATAAGCATACATCATTTTTTTTTAGAGATGGAATGTCTTTTGAAGACTCATATGGTTGGTTCCATGTCCTGTTTTTACTAAAGCTTACCATCATACTAAAAGTTTTAACTAACTCCATGTTTTAATTATTTCCTTTTTATAGTAGCTTTTAACAGAGTTTGCGAGTGGTAACATGTGTAACTCTTACTTTTAGTTATGTTACGAAAAGAATAAAATTGAATTCCTTTTGCTGTAAAAATGTTGTTTTTCTTTGGATTAAATACATTAAATTTTCACTTTTCAGAATCACAAGAATGCTGGTATCATATTTTATTCCCTGTGGTACTACTTAAATAAATTAGAAAAACTCAGTCTTGAACATGATGTAGATATTTATGTGCTTGAAACTGAATTAAATGTTTTCAGCAAACTCATATAAGAAACTTTGCTAACACAAAGTGAATTTACAGAAAAAAAAATCGCTGAAGATTTACATGAAAAGGATTTGAGAATTAAATGAAGTTCTGTATTCTCTGAAGAGTATGTTCTACATTTTGAAGTTTTATGTTCTATGAAGCTCCATTAAATGAAGTTCTGTGTTCTATGAAGAGCTATTTCTTTCTATAAAGAACTATGCTCTATTAAATGAAGTTCTAGAACAACATTCCATTGCCAGAAGTTCTATGCTCTAGTCCATGAAACTCAGTGTTCTATGAAGAACTATTTCTGGGTCATATTTTATTGTTTTTCTTACATTAAAGGACAAAATTTTAGCAGCCCATGAAAATCCTGTGAGATATGGAGGAACTGAAGATGTGAATGAAGAAAATCCTGGTGGACCAAAAACTTACCTAACCAAAAAACACAATAATGAACAATAAAGGTTCTGCAGGGACCGATAAAAACTTTTATATGTTCTGTCTGTGTTAAGTTGCTTCCCAACAACTTAAGGTGGGAGGGTTTCACATCTTAAGTTTTAACGATTTTCTTTTCTTAGTAGTTTTTAATTGGCAATGTGTGTTAACTTTACCTTTTTGTTATATTGTGAAAATTAAGACTAAAATTCCTGTTGCTGTAAAAGTCTTTTTGGAAGGGGGATTAAATACACTAAATGTTCACTTTCTCGAATTGCACAAATGCTGGTAGTATATTTTATTCTATGCGTTGAACTCGTCATGAAAAATAAAACACAAAAAATTTCACTCACATGTGACAAAAATCGGCCCCCATTTCAAAATGAGCAAATTATGACATCATATTCAGTTTGTTCAGAGGGGCAATTAGTAAATATATTAGGCTATATTATGTTTATTCCCCCCTTACATGTCATTCAATAATATTGTTTCATGATTTACTACTGCATTTAATTAATAGGTTCACTGTTTTCACATAAATAATTTGTACTGTTTCGAAGTCCAAAAACATGTTATTAATATTCTCAGGGCTTGCAGCAAGAAGGGCCCAACTCCACTTTTGGTAGATTTTACGTTCATTGGTCTTTTTTCTTCAAAACAAAAATCGTTCTTCGCATTGGAGTACCCGTAAAAATCCTTTCTACTAGCACTTTTAATGAGAACAAACATTTAGAATATAAGTTACAAAATGAATTTCCCAAAAATTTAAAAATGTGGAGCTGGACCCTTCTTGCTGCAAGCCCTTCAAATATAATCTGATAATTGTACAAAAATTCATTAAAGTTAAATCTTTTCAAATTTCTAATTAATGCAAATAATATTACAAGTTGGCTAATATGACCATGTCTGTCAGTGCTTTCTAGAATTTGAATTCTGAATAAGATCCTTTTCAGGGAAAAAAATATTGATCAATATTTTTAACAATAGCTTGTAAAGAATTGATTCACATAATCTCTAACATCAGAAATCATTCTTCTAAATGATATTTTATTTTTAGTTGTACACATGTGCAAACACATTGCTCTTCAATTTATGTACGGCCAGTAAAATACGATTCTCGTTTTTTATGTAAAAAAATCTCAATCAATTTTTATCATAAATAAGTTAAAACTTTTTGTGCTTTATTCTCTATAATAAGTACAAGATTTTCCTAAATAAAACCAAGGATCAGAGGAATATGTAAAAAGTTAGATTTTATATTTTATACAAAATTTATTGTTTATCTTTTAAAATATAAAAATATGAATCTTTGCACGCTTTTCTCTACAAAATACTTTTGTAACTGGAAGTATGTGTCTACAACCAACATTTACAAAAATAAAGTACAGGTAAGGACTTACTGTGAATATGGTGTATACATGTGTGATGAAATTTTACGAAAGCCTTAATTTTTTTAACTAAATGATTTACCTCTTTTGTTTTAAAAATAGCTGCATGCCTATATTTTCCCATGCAAGAGATTACTTGAATAATAAAGAGGGTACCTGGATTTGCACACTGACTGACTAATTCCATTCTGGTCTCTACTTCTGTTTACACTGGTACCTTTTTTCTCAAGTGCATTTAATTACCCTAAAAGAGAAATTTATAAGTAGAAAGAAATTTAGTGCTGTAATGCTGTGGGCATATCCGAAACTAATTTGCTGTCCGAAATAAGAATGCTATAACTTTCCAAAGTTCCATCTTATAGGTGCAGATGGCGAGCTGCCATTCATTAACAAAACTAGTGAAATAATGCTAGGCAGGGAATAATATTACTAACAGTAATAACCATTATAATGTTAGAATGAGTAATAACCACTGCATTAATAAATTCCATATAGCTTATAATACACACCACATCCATGAAAGCTATTAACTTTTTTTTTTTCATTACTCCCTTTAGGTTAGATTATTTGAATCTAGCAAAGCACACAAGGTCTGAAAGGTTTGCCTTGTGGAGAATTCCTGACAGAAACTGGCTCATATTCATACTACAAATGAGACAAAACCCCTCTACAAAATGCCATGCAGCCAGCCCATTTACCTGGGATAAAACCCAGATTTAACTGTCAGTATTCAGAAGTTTTAAGTACTCAGCCATTACTTACTCTCTCCATCCTAATGCAAAGGGGGCTTTTTTACAGCATAAATATAAAGATACATGGCTTCTAAAAGTGTTCATACACTTAAAGAATTTGCAGAAAAAGCACTGTAGCCTAGAACTGAATTCAAATATAAAGACCAATATTTTTTCATATCACGTCCATGCGATTTTGAATAAAACTAAACTTTTTTTAAATACTGACATATTTTCTTTTTCTAAAACTGAAAAGTGTAAGGAGGCATAGATGAAACAGGTCACAAAAGTTATAGTACACCAAAAGATTTTCGTAAAATTTCATAAATTACCATCAGCCACTTATATTTACTTTTTGCATTTTGATGACATTTAAAATTTCGCTTACTAAAAGTTCTTTGCTTGCTTACTTCATTATATTTTATTTAATATTTAAAAATGGGTCATAGTCATAAGGAAACAAACATCATTCAAAAACTGATTATTTTTGATCGTAAGGGTGGAAAGTTGATACAGAATATCGCTAAATTAGTAAATTTATCGCATTCTATGGTGCAATATATGTTAAAATGCTTTTAAGATGAAAACCGGATTGAAAATAAAGAAACAAGAGGTAGTCTGGCAAAGCCAACTGAAAGTAATCAAACATTAATGGCTAGAAAATTTGTGAAAATTCACATTTGAGTGCTGTAAAAATCTCTACAAAATTTACTGAAAATTTTTCTACTTCAATTTCACCTGAAATTGTTCGACAAGTACTCATACCAGCTGGATTACATGAGTGCTCTGCTCAAAGAAAATTTTTTGAAAGTCCAAAGAACAGAAAGCTTATTCTTTCCTTCGCAAAATCAATAGTAAATAAGCCTGAAGCATATTGGAACCAAGTCTTATTCGTGAAGGAAAGCAAATTTAACATTTCTGGTTCTGATGGGCATATAATTGTATGAAGAAAAAAGGAGCAACTTCATCCCACGAACTTAATTGGAACAGTAAAGCACGGAGGTGGAGATGTCATTGTGAGGGAGTAAATGTCAGAATCAGGATTAGGTAATTTAGTGTTTATTGACAACATCACGAAACACGCTCTTTACTATATATATACTATAATATTTTAAACGATAATTTAAAATTATCCACCTAAACTTTAGGTAATGGAAACAACTTAATTTTTTTATTAGGATAAGGATCCTAAGCACAAGGCCCTCAACTTCTGCCTTTGCTGTGTCTATAACTGTCCATAAGTTCTAAAAACACTACTCAGTCACTAGATTAAAACTCGATAGAATGCATTTCGAGAGAATTAGAGATTAGGGTACGAAGACGCGACATAAAAATGAAAAACCGACTAAAATAAGGAATGATGGAAGTATAGAGGAACATTGATACAGATTCTGCCTAAAAAACTGACTGGCGAACTCTTCGCCCAGACGTTTGAAAGCTGTCATAAATGCTACAATATATCCCATAAAATACTAACAGAAATACTACAATGTTTACTAATATGAGAACATTTCTTTAAGTGTATGAAGACTTCTGAGAGGTAACATTTCTGTTACTTTTTGATTATTGATTTAAAAAAAAAACTAACTATGTTCATAAAATAACTAATGTGTTTTTGCTAAGAGGAATTTATGGATACTAAAAAATTCTCATTGTTAAATATTAATTTTTATTAATGAATGAAGCAATATTTCACTGTAAGTTGTAAGTTTACACTTTTGGGAGCCACTATATATGCTTGGAATAAGCAAACAATTAATAAATATCTTTTAACATAAAATAAACTTACTTCAACATGTCCACCCCATGAAGATGTCTTAACTATGTCTTCACAGTACTTTATATATTGTTCTGCAATGAAATTGGAAAAAACAATTCCTAAAATACTTAGATATATAAATATTCAGATATGCTACAGCAGTATACCATTGTTCATGCATAAAGAATGTATAAAACGGGTTTTCATATACATTTGATGGAAGAATGGAGGGGGTGTACATGTGTTTGTATATGTATGTGTGCATATTTACATAATAATTGTTAAGTTATACATCAAAATACTCCCAAACCATATGTCCTTAATTATACCATATACTTTTATTCCAGCCAGCATACAACACGCACCTATAATTTTGAACTATATTTTTTAATTTTTATGTATATTCGATGTATAATGAACACTCTTTTGACAAATGCGTCACGCCAGTCCAGAAATAGTGTGTGAATGGATAACATGAAATTAATCACGACATAATTCAAAAGTCATTTAAAAATGTAGTACACCTAACAGTATAGATGAAATAAAAGATAATTATTTACGTATGAATCAGAGTAACAGTGATGGTAAAGACGAAGCAGAATTCGATAGTACGTCTGAAGATACAACAGAAGACAAATAGTCAAATGTTTCCTTCTATCCGATAATGAAAATTTTTAAGTTCATAGGGTATCTCATTTCTTTTAAATAAACAGGATTTAGGTTACATGTAGAAATCTAATTTTTGCATGCTCATCCTTTCTTGTTTCTAAACTATCATTTTTATACCTGGCATATTAACGTACACCCATAAAGTCTGACTTTACTTTTTTGTATTAAAAGTGTGCTTATATGCCAGAGTATACAGTAATTAGAATGATCCTACCAAATTAAATGTTTATATTTTTTAAACCCAATGAAAAAAAACTGAATAAATAATAAAGAGAATAAACTTAAATAAATCATTTAAGGATTTAAAACAAAAATTCAACATAAACAGTTACCTATCAAATGTTCGTAAAGCCTTTCTAAAATACTTAGAAATTTTTATACTAGATCAAAAGAAATTAGAGAAATCAGGCTGAAAATCCCTCAAAAAAAATAAATGGAATCTGCCCAGTTTTAAGATTTATTAAGAGATGATGACATTTAAGAACTTGTCATCAAAATATTTTTCACACCATTTCCTTTTTCTTTGGCAATCAATAATTCTAAAATAACATTTGAAAGAGGATTTAAATTCAGATAAAAATGAAGAGATCTGAAAGGTTACTGGTAGATTTCAGGAAGATTTGGAAATAAGGTGAAAAACAGAAAGTTTTTCGGTTTTACCAGACGAGATGGCAGCTCTGTAATGGATGTCAAGACGTTCCAACTAAAGTAAGTTCAGCTCATTGGTTCTCTTAAAACTTATAGGCAGCAGTGGAAAATAAATGCAATGTGAAATCCACACACTATAGCCACACAAGTTACTCAGCATGAAAGTTATTAAACTAATAACATCATAATTAAAAGAACTACAGATAATAGCTTGGCATTTGTTCTATAGCATAACTGTTAAAAACTTCAATGTAAGAGATATAATTAACATATAATTTTTAAAACTAATACCCCCAAAAAGGTGATTTTTTATCCTTACAAAAATTTAAATGATGAGCTAAATATAGTTTTCTATACACAACAAAGGAACTAAATAATAAAAATGTTAAAGAATGAGAAAAAAGAGGAGAAAAGTGGGAAAACTACCTCACTTATATAATGATGCATATTACTCGATATATTATTCTTTATTTATGAAAGCAATGACACAATCAAATAACAAAATAAGAGAAGAACTCTTTTTTGTGTGGCTTTAAGAGTGGATGTTACAGTTCTTTGCATTTCTTCAATATCAAGAGCTCGAAGAAGAACTTTGGAAAGGCAGTTTTCTGTTAAGGAACAGAAAAGAATTAAATCATGAGGAATCAGCAGAATAGTGGTGATGGCTGAGTGCACTCACTTGTTTTGGAGCTAGAAACTGCTGTACTTACACTGATCAGAGTACTAAAGTTAGCTGTGCAGTAGTGTTTTGCACAAAGTTTTTTGGCTGAGAATTCTGAGCATTAAAATTCATCTGCATAATCACACACTTTCAAATGCATGTTTTAACCTCCTCAGTTTTATAGGAATTTAAAAAAGATTTTGCCATTAATCATTTACTGAAGTAGAATAATTTAGAAAGTTAAAGGTTCATTCTCACCTTCTGACATCACATCACCTGTTTCAGGATCAGTAAGGAATGGATTATATTCTTCTTTATGGGATAATAAATATTTAGATGTAAGCTCCCGCAATGACTCTACAGATGTTTCCTACAAACACAGATTAAAAGAATTACAATTCATACAAAAGATTTTTAGTATGAATTGTATGTATTAAAAGATTTTTAATATGTATTGTATTTAGTATGAATTTTTAGTATGAATTAGACGTACCTCTTTACTAAATTTTGAATTGACTTAAATTTTGAATCATTACAAATAAAACTTTCACGAACTTCAATATTTTGGATTTTTCATGCTTTGAAATAAAAATATATTACCAGTAAAATCAATAATTTTAACTTTCCGTTGCAGACAATTTATAATTTTTTATCTTTGCTAGTTTTACCTAGAATTCCACATACAGTACCCTAGAGTGAATACGTTTGTCATAGTCCGCAATTTTCAGATATAAGCAAGAAAATCAAAGCTAAAACTGAAGGTAATCATATAACAAAATTTCCATCTTCAGCAGAAAGTCCCAATGTTGCTATGGTTTAATGCACTGTATGGGAAACTAAGTAAAATTCAAATCCTCCCGTTAATCAATACCATTAATTTTTTCAACCTTTTTATTATTATCATTTTGACAGCACATTTAACTTTAAAAACATTTTAAAGGAATAGCACAAAAATTATTATAAAAATTTCATACGGAAGGAATTAGTTCTAAGTTATTCAATAATGTCGCAGAGTCTTCAGATTGAAACCTGCTGTCATTAGTGAATTTTTTATCAATATTATTTCTTTTACCTTTCAAAATTTTGATTGCAAATTTATTCAGGGAAAAAAATTAACACTGTGATAAAAATGATAATCTAAAAGTTTTGTTAAGTTTTTTAACTCCTTGTGGCAAAGAATATGCCATCAACTTTTATAAAAAATCTCTTTAGCTAATCTTCATATGTACTACACAGGTGCAAAGAAAGTTCAACATTTGATTGATCACATATTCAAGAATGAATTTTGATTGTATAAATGCAGACTTGCTTCAAAACATTCTTTTCCATTTCACCTTTTTACAATTAAAACTTAAAAAAATTTTAGTTCTGTTTCAGAAATCCTCAAATTATTTTTCAATATTTTAAAGGCTGCTATGTCTTCTTTCTTTCTCAGTTTATGCCTATTCTCAAACAATAATTCGATTCTCTTTTAATTAAAAGAAATGCTTGGTTTCCGGGCTGAAAAAGGAATGTTCAATACATCATAAAAAAGTTTAAAGCTTGTGTGATGTAGGAATACTTTTCCTGAATACAGTGCAATGGTAACAAAAATTACTTATTTTTCTTCATATTCAATAATTATCAAATGTTATATCACAGTTAAATTACTGAAAACACTTCTTTCTATTCAAAAATCCGTTATACTGTTTTAAAAACCTTTCTAATATGCGGCTGCTGCTGACATGGAATTCGGTCATCCATGCCATATACTCAATACAACTTTTCATTATTTTTTGGTCAATTTACAGAATTTTCTATAGAATGCAAATTCAAATCGAAATCACATTTGTTTTTTACCTAAGCAAATATATATATATGTTTTTAATGTGTCTGGAGGAGAATGAAACATACATACCTGCAAATTTAAAGTTGACAGTTGATGTTCAATAGCTTTATATAAGCTAGAAAAACAGAAAATTTCCTTTTTTAGAATTCCTAAATTTTGCCTTAGGGTTAAAAAAATTATACATAATTAAAATAAATCAAATATTAAAAGAAATTAAAAAATCAACAAACCAATTGCCATCAGATGGAATCTGAAACAGGAAAAATAATCAGTTACATACCTGAATATATATGACGAAAGCTAAATTAACATAAAGATTATATGAATTAAAAGTGCACAGCAATCTAAAAGTTGGCAAAGAAATTATAAAGCATATATTGAATAACCCATGTTTCCAATATAATCCTAACAAGCAACGGTAAACTAGTAAACCTTTTGAATAACATGATATTAAGTATAATTTTTTCACTTTCCTAAATTTCTCCTAGGAAGAAGTTCCAAATAATAGATTTGATTCACCAAGGATGACAGAAAGAGAATCAAATGAACAGGAAGGAGATTGTAGTATTTAATTAAAACATGACTCAGAACCTTTTCATCTGAAAATTTCCCTAATGCTATGTTGCACAATCATTCCATAAACTACAATGAAAATTGCGAAAACCATTCAAGATGCCACTGTGCGAAAACCATTCAAGAAATGAAAGCCTGCAAGTTTACACTGTGGTAAAGTTTCTACGTTAGAAGCACACATTGGCACAGGATATTGATAAGGATTCCTTGGTACAATTTAAGACTGTGCCCACTTTATTCCACAGTTACTAAATAAGCAACAGAATTTCACCCTGGAAGAACCTCCTATGAGGATTATCTGTTTTTCTGTCATTCAACTAAATCAAACGTGAAAATGCTTCCCAATGTGGAGAAAATTGTTATCTCAGATGGACCATGACTATAAGCCATGACAATGGGTTTTTTTTTATCTAGCCATATAAAAATACTTTTAAGAAAATAACTCATGACCAGAGGATTCTTAGTCTGAATGAACATGCAAAATTTTTAAAAAAAAATCATATGACTTCAAAGTCACATTTAATAATGTTCAAGCAAGATCCAATGGAGTACCAGTATAGATAAGTGAACATGGGTGATACACAGGTACACCACTTTCATCTAGAAAGCAAATAAGACAGTATGATCAGCAAATATCTTTTCCCTGTGGAGCAAAAACTGACATGTGTTTTGATATGTATTTTCCGAGATGCCAAAAAGCTCGATGCATTAACCGAGTATAGAAAAATAAACATTGGGTAGTATTATGCACAATTAAGGGCACAACTGCATGATGAAATTAACAACTGACAAAGGGACTTCTTGTTATGAAAGCAATGCACCATCACATACCAATGTCAAGACAACAGCTATTATGACTAATATAGAATACCAACAGTTACTTCAACAGTTATATAAGACAAATTTTGCTTTGCGTAGATTTTTCCCACTTAAAAACCTGGAGAAATGTCTTTATGGGATAAGTTTTGAAGATGATGATATGTATGCTGTCAATGGCTGGTTATTACGACATTATGGGTAATTTTTCTCCTGAAAATTAAGTGCACTACAGAAACACTAAGGAAAGTGCTCTGTCATATAAAGGGATTACATTTAACTGATTTGTGTAACATTATTTCTAAGAATGGTAAGCAGGTAAAAATCAGTATTATCAATCATGCGCTTCTCTTTTAATAGCAATTATAATAAATATTAAATTTATGACTTCAATCAATATATATATACACTCACTTACAAAAGTTAAGCACGGAGAGGAAAATGCTAATTTCCGGAAGCCAATTAGAATTGAAGACGATGCAATTCGCTGCAGTGGTAGATGGAAGTATGCAAATATGTTAGGTAACAGCCAATCGCGCTTTGATGTCAAGAAATATGCAAAAAAGGCAGTCTTACAAGAAGCTAGCTTATGAAGGGTTACAGAAGTTGATTGTAAGTGCTGATAGAAGTTGCTTAAAACTTTCGTACAATTTGTTTTCAAGACATACGTGTTTCTGTGACTTCCAGAAGATGAATGGAAGATCTGAGCGCTGGCGTGCTGTGGGACGCATTGAAGCAGGACAGTCGATCATAGATGCTGCTATTTTCTTCGGCGTTCATCATTCTGTAATTTCACGTTTATGGAAACAATTCCAAACCACACAAACAGTTGTCCGAAGGCCCATAGCCGGGCGCCCAAGGGTTACAACCCCCACGGAAGATCGATATATTGCTACTGTAGCCAAGCTGAATCGCAGCGTGACCTCCACACCTGTGCAATCTATGGTTACAGCGTTCATTGGTAAGGCGATATCTGCAGCTACTGTACGCCGAAGATTACATATGAGTGGACTGTATGCCCAGGTACCTCAAGTTTGTGTTCCTCTATCCGTCCAATAAAGAGGGGCACGATTACAGTGGTGCCGGGAATATGTCATTTGGAATGTGTCTGACTGGGACAATGTCATGTTTACCGATGAGTCAAGATTTGCTCTCGAACCAGAGGACAAGCGTATAAGGATATGGCGTGAACAACGAACACGCAATCAGTCCCATTACATCACGGATCCGAGGCGGAAGCATTATGGTGTGGGCAGGGATTTCATTAGGACACCGCACAGATCTGCACATCTTTAAATGGGGTTCTTTGACAGCTGTCCGGTATCGAGATGAAGTCCTAGAACCCATTGTGAGATTGTACACTCCAGCAGTTGGCCCCACTTTTGTTTTAATGGACGATAACACATGCCCCCATACAGCTGACATTGTTAATGACTACCTGGAGAGTGAAGGGATTGCATGTATGGCATGGCCAGGCATATATCCCATTGAAAATCTTTGGGATGCTCTCGGCCAGGCTGTATCTTCACGGTTTCCCCCTCCAGCCACTCTTATTCAGCTGGAAACTGCTCTAAAAGAAGAACGGCGATTGCTTAATTCTGCGATGGTTGACCATCTAATTGAAAGCATGGTCATAAGCTGCAAACTTTGTATACAGATGAGGGGGGATCACATACCATATTAATGTCCTTTTCTTTTCATTTTATGCTGTTCATTTTCACTTTATACATGTCTCCAATATGTCATTATCTGATAACTTACAAAAATTTAATACTGTTTTCGTTTCGGTATATAATTATTGATTTTGTTTTATGCAGAAATATATATGCTACTTTCCTGCCAAACTTTGTGTCAATCAAAGCAGTATTTGTTGATTTTTCTTGCATTTTACATCTTCGTGCTTAACTTTTGGAAATGAATGCAAATCTTTTTTTTTTTTTTGCTCAGTCTGAAAGATGAAATAAATAAAATATTTAATGCATAATTTTAGAAGAAAATCAATTCTGAATACATGCTTGAAATCTCGCAAAAGAGAGGAACAAACCTCGTGAATAACAAGATTCCTGTCAGATAGCTTTTTCCTAATTTTTTCAGACTCTATATGACGACTTCCACTCAGATTTTTTTCTTCTTGTTCAATTATGGCTTTTATCCTTTCTTTTTCCATTATACTTTTCTTATTCTAGAAAAAAAAGTTTCCATTAAAAACTCATACATATAACTTTCAAAAATAATTTATATGTAATAATTTTTACTGCACAGTCACAATCCGGGTGCTTTAAAAGCTCACAATCTTGATGGCAGAGAGGCAGGGTATCAGGAAGAAGTTGATACCAAACTAAGTTCAGCCAATTATCATCATTATTTCCAGATTTCCAGGCACTCTAGAATAATTCCTCGTAGACAACATATTCTTTAATCATAAAAATTATGATAATTTCTTATATAGAATTTACACAGGTTAATGGGGGCAACATCATTTTAGACACACAAGCAGAGCATAGAAGACACATTAGCAATGGCAGAAGTCAGAGAAAGGAATGCATAATAATCACGTAGTTATTGTGCCAAGAGTATTTATACTAAATCTGATGTACAAGTACAGCTAATCTGTGATTGGTTAGTTTTAGTTGCTCTTTTCAAGTAGCATTATATAACGTAGAAAGATCTTAAATTTGGGAGAACAGATGAATTTAGGGGACGAGCACCAAATCTAGAATGTTAATTTTGAGGTCACCAATAAAGAAGCTATCATATTTTGTTATATCTTAATATATATATATATGAACACACACACAGAAATATAAAGGTATTTTAGGTCAAGTTTTTCAACCAGTAACAACAAAACTGCCAAATGATAACTATGATTACTATCACATTTTATACTACTTTTCATTAAAATACTGTTTGCTTACAAACAAAAATATAAATTTTGTTTAATTTTACATACTCATCTGCTGCTATAAATTAGAACACAGTGTCAACATGAGACAACTATCAAGTGGTTTATTACAAAGTTCATTCCTGTTTTCAGCTAATTTGATATCTGCAATCTACTTTCTTTTTCTCAACATCTTATTTTAAGCAACAAAAGGTTAGTGATTTCTTAGGGTATAGCAGTATTGCTGACAATTTTCTGGGTAAAGAAGCCCAAACCCATTGGAAAACATAGAGGTCCATAAAAACAGTACCATTTGATTGAAAGTCATTACTTTGCAGTTCAAGATAGAAGTAAAATTTGTGCAATTTCTGGAGAACAAAGCAATACAATTTGAGCATACCTCTGTTATTATGGGGAAATTATGTATCATGTGATGTTACTGGTTAAACAGCACAAAATCATTAACCACAAGCAATTTGTAATTACAACAAAACAGCTGGAAGGAGAAAAAGTAGCAATCAGAGCCTTACATAATTTAGAACAGGCCCTGAATTATAAAGAGGTGGGAGATTGTAGGGTATTACTATTATTTTGAACTAATTATTTTGTATCTTTACTGCCACTCTTCATTTCCGCTTCCCTACCAGAATGTGAATTGAAGTAGAAAAAGACAGTATTTAAGGAAGGTTTCAGCAGTTTATTTCAGAGCTAGTTTTGCCTCTCAGGGCCATATTACTAGGTTGATGATAGCTCAGATAAAATTTGTTGCCTTCAGCCTTGCATTATAATTGACGATATTTGAATATCTACACTGGTTAGGTCTGTCAGCCAACTTCACATTAAATTGAATTACATAATCTTTGACTACTAGCTTATTTTAAATTTGAAGTTACTGTTACTTTAAGCGACATTATCTCAAGTGGCTGGCAGACTTGTAAGCACAAGTCGATTTATGTTGCATTTATGTTCAAGTAATGGTTTAATAAAAAGGTTGTTTAAACTTCATTAAACTTAGCAATAATTCACTGTCAGTATATTTTATGTTTGGCTACAATTTATGATAGCTAAGAAAACTAATAAAGTTTAGATAAAAAAAATAGATAAAAATACAAAAGATACTAAATTAATTAAATACGATAAAATACAAATAAAAATTAAGCCAAGGATGGTAAAACTAAAAATTAATGCTAAAAAATTAGTAAACATTTTTAAATACATATACACTGGCCTCTGAGGTGGTAATTATCATCACAGTCACAGTCAAGAACTGAGATTGTCAAATTATTAACTTTTCCTATATTTCTGGGGGGGGGAACCTAATGAACGTCTGCATTGGCTTAATTCCAAGTTCACTGTAGACAAATATTCTGAACAAATTCTCTTTATTTTGTGGTTTTTCAAAACATGACATTTTGGTTCTGTTCAAGTTGCATAACCTCACATCAGACAGGCATAAGTGAATATGGAAGACAAAAAGGTCTCAGAGGTAGTAGCTTATTGCCTAGAGAGAGAGACTGGTATTTCAAACAATTAAGAGACCATGTGTAACTTTTCGAGCTCACAATTTAAAAATAATTTTTGCTATGTGAAGCCTCCATGTCCTCTTGGTTCTCGAGTATAATAATGACATACTCAATTGACTTGTCCATGGAATAATCTGTCAACATATTTCTTCAGCATGTCAATAGTATGGCTTTAGATTCACTGATGTTAATGGTAACCTTACAAGTTTGAAAGCAAATGCTCACCAACTGAACTAGGAGGGGCGTTTTAGAATGACGACTGCAGTGTAATCAATATACAATGATAATGTATTACTAGAAGTGTGAGATATGTCAAAATATTGAATAGGACAGGGTGTAGAAATGACCTTTCTGAGATACAAACAATTTTCTGATACATGAAATAAGTGTCTGCAGCAAACAACAAAGTATATATCAGTTAGAAAGAAATTTATTATTGCCATGATTTAATCTTGGAACTCCAAAGTTATGGGTTTGTATAGTATACCCTCCATCCAGATATGCAATACTGACAAATACTTTCAGTTGTGAGATTTTCTTGCAATGCTTGATTATCTCACTGACATAGAAATAATTGGCCAACAGCAAAACGCTTGCTTTAATCTATATAAGCTTAATGACAAATTTTAAATTCATGTCATTAAGAGTAATGTACGTTGAAAGCTCAAAAGTGTTCAAGTTGTTTTCTTCAATTCTTGTTTCTTTCTAAATTTAGCCTCAAGGATGTGCAGATGTACCGTGCATGTATTCCAACCATCTCCGAAAATTCAGAACTTTTAAAAAAAGTTTGCTTAAAAAGCAAAGCAATAAATACATTTTTACAAATAAGCAGCATTTTATACGGTCACATAAGCTATATGGCATTCAGAAATAAAATTTTTTAAAAAATTATACCTCAGCTACCTTTTTTTAGCTGATAGCACTAAAAAATAGCCATATTAAATCCTTGTTAAAATATAAAGGAAGTCACTTACTTAACTATTTACTGAGTTTGGCATTATCAAACTTATTACATAGTAAGAAATACTTAATAAAACAAAAAATGACTTAAACAACTCTTGTCCATGACAGAAACTGGCTGGCTGCATACCTATTTCTGTGGCCCTGCTTTGAACAATTTGCCATTTTTAAACAAAAAGGAGGTTTAAAAAGACATTTCTAGTACTGACTGCTTCACTGATAATAATGAAAATTAAAAGAATCTAAGCTTGTTTTATTCGCTGAGCAATTAGAATTCCACAATTTAAAAAAAAAAAAACTTTTTATTTATTCAGATATTAAACTCTAAATAAACTAACACCAATCAAAATAATTTTGGCAGCAGATGTCCTGCTGCAACCTAGAGAAATACTGCTTAAATTCAGGAGCCCTTTTCTCGTTATACATGTTTTGTAAATAAATCGACATAACTAGTCATGAAAAAATCTTCAAACAGTCCTTTTTTTAAAAAAACAGGCTCAATCTCTTATGACTTTTGAGCTCAAAATGATTAGAAAAACATTTAATGAATGCAGTTTTGACAATTTACATCCATGACTAATTTAAAATTAATAACTGATCTATTCACCTAAAATAGTTTAATATCAATGAAAAAATAATCTACACAGTCATTAAGCTCATAATAATAATTAGTTAACAGCACTAAAAATACTGAAATAAAATTTTAGTCAGTTTTTTTTTTAACTCTACACTTTCATTTTATTAACAACTATGTGATCATAAGAAATTTTGACAAATATGAAGTGAAAATAGTTACACTAACTTAAATTCAACTTAGGCTGTTACACCTGCATATAATTTACACTCTAAATGCCATCACTTTAAGACTCCAATCCCTTCAGGAACCTAACTCGCATATGATCATCAGTACCTTCCATCAGAACAAAGCTTTTTTAGAAGTGTTGTCAGGTTTTATGCAGTTCAATTTTTCTGTAACTTTTTACTCCTCTTAGTATGGTCCCCCTCCCAGAAATGCAAGAAAAATGCATTTCATTATTTTTGTGGTAAACTGTCAGGCAGATAACTGGTAGCAGTACCTACCTACAGCATACCAGAAGAGGTCCATTTTTGGCCTAGTATGCATGAAAAGGTTGGGTTAGATTATCTGAAAATGGCAATGCCTACAAGGGTTATCTGCCTAGGTGAACAGATGCCTCTGTGAACAACTTTTATGGAAAACTGGCTCGTATTTGTGCTACATAAGAAAACTGTGCATGTGTGAAAAGATCCATTAGATAAAGCCTATTTTTTTAATTTGGTTCAGATATGGACCATTACGCAGAAATGGATTACGTTTGCATCATCAATATTACTTAGATGTCAGATGTACACTTTTCCCTATTATTTCAATCTTCAGTTAAAACTTCATCACATTTCTTATATATACTCTTTTTTTATGATTTCTTGCCATCATTTCACTTGTATGACAATGTTTTGACAGAAGAAAACCCTAGGCTTTACTTGCAGAATTCATCAAGCCATATTTTCAGTGTCACATCATCGGCTAATAAAACACAAATCATTACACAATGACTAGAACAGGCGACAATCTGAAAATTATCAGAATATAGATGTGATAAAACTTCCCAACCACACTGTTAATGAATCTATTTGGTACTCGTCTGTTATCAGGATCCAAATAAAAACACATATGTATGTATGTGTTTTTACTTAGATATCAGATGTGTATATATGTATGATGTCAGATGTGCACATGTGTATATATATGTATGTGCATATATGTGTGTGTACACGCACATACATACATGAAAACAGGCATACATACACTTCTGAATCTGATCCTGATAACACAAGAGTATCATTAATTTATTAAAAACATATATTTATAAATGGGTAAAATTAAACATCTACCCTCAGTTAACAATCACTACTGCAATTTTAATCATTAAAGATGTCTTCTTGTCTCTACGTGCTGAATTATATGATTTATTATAAATATCACGGAACAGTTACATCCGCTTAACTGAACTGATTTAGAAGCATTAACAGCATTTTGCTCCAATTTTTAATTAATGTTATCGAATAAAATTACAGATAAAGAGAACATTGTTATAATGAAGAAGCACATCAGATAAAGAGAACATTGTTATACTGAAGAAGGATATCACCAGTTAAGTTGTTTCAACAGGCTAGCCTTGTTAAGGATCAATCATCATAAGATATTGCTTTGACTACACTGTTGCTTTTTTTCACTGGACAAGCCATTACACCTTTCAAGTTTTGTAACATGCATATCATCTTCTAGCATGAATGCAACTGTGTCTCAGCTTGAGATATTGCTTGTTTATCAGAAATTTTGTCATTTTTTCCTCTGTCTCACATTGATATAAACACACCATTTTTCATCACAGGTACGTGTTAAAGAAATCTCGGTACTTATGCATTATCCTGTCAACCGTTAAAGCTGGCTACTATGAAACTATGCAGACATCCTGTCAAAGTTATACCAGTCGTTCCTGCAGAATTCTAAGTCACACATCTGACACTCTCACAATAAAACATCATCAGTCTCTTTGCACAATTCACCAAACAGCCACTGCTGCAGAAATATTTGACTCACTTTCCTTTCGTGCTTCATAAAAAACTTTCTTAGGTTTCTACTACTTTGTTAGGCCCTTCGATTTTACCGAAAGCTTTGTTTAGAATGCTATGAAAAAAAAATTCACACAGGTGATTGTTCCAAACTATTACTGCTTTGTCAACCATATCCAGTTTTTTTTTTCTTTTCTTTTAACAGAAGCTAAGTTTTTTCACCTGCTGTAAATGAACCGCAGTTCAGTCACAAATGTGATTCCATAGCGCACAAATTTATGTTTTTTTTAAATGCAAGGTAAAATTACACCAACAGTTAACTGACATTCTTGTTCATAAAAACAAAAGGTAGCTCATCAAGAATGAACTGCAGTTATATCAAACAAAAGTGCAGATGTTATTATTGTTGTCTTGTCCAAAAGTTTGTGCAGATAGGTGAAACAGGGCCAAAAATATTTAAAACAGCCCTAGCAAAGTCGACAATCCTTGAAGAATATAGAAGCTGGCACTCCAGGGGGGGACAAAACCAATTCTGAACAGCCTAGCCAGTATGACAGAACAGTCAAAGATGTGTACTGGAGAAAGCTGTTTATCAGGACAGTGAGGGCAGCAATTATAACTTTGCTAATCATAAGGGATATTTTCCTTCCTTTAACGTGTTTTGTTCGAGTCTGGCTACAGTAGATGAAATAATTCAGTTGTAATTTAGCTTAGGAATAGTGCTGATGTTATCAGTATGTTGTGACGTCATGCTTATCCATAACTGGCATTAAATCACAATGCTTGGTGACTATTTCACAGTTGATGGGATAATATACAAGTACAAAAATCTGTGGCTATGAATAGTATGATGTTGAGAGTGCAAACCTACAGCAGTGGAACATTAATGTTCCTTTCTTTCACTTATTCATCAAGTTTTCCAACCCCACCCACTAAAGATCAGAATGGCCTGACTCATTGAGTGAAAACATCATCATACACACTCATACCTACTTAAAAAGATCTTACCTGTTAAATTAAAGAATCACAAAATTTATGAAGGTTCATTAATGGATTTTCTTTTGATCCAGATTCTGATGTTTTCGAATTGATCACAGAAAGTCTCTAAAGAAGACTAGAATTCAGATAAAGATACTGCAAGCTTAACATTGGGTTTTATAATACAGACAGAAAAATATTACTCCAAAAATTAATCCATATTTCATCAGTTTAAATAGTGGTATATTGAGATGAATTATTATTAATGTTTTAAGTACGGATAGTTCAGAATAGCTATTTAAAAGCTATTTAAATTCTATTTAAAAGAAAAGATTTCACTATTTCATTTAACCAAAAAAAAAAAAAGTAATGGAGTGATACTGTTTGTCTTAATACATACCAAAAATCGGTCAGACATGGAATGATAGTTCAGCTGCATGCAAAGCTTTCTTTTAAGGTCTTATTATAAAAAATGTACAATAGCTTTCTGTATATAGTCTAGTACTCTCAGTCATGAAAATATTTGATCACCTGAAATATCTACTTCATAAAAGCATCACAACAGATGGTGTACCCAATTTATTGCTTCCACTTACTAAAGGTAAGTAATTTCAAAGCTACTACAATCAAATAATTTCAGCTAACAAACAATGAATGAGTGGAATAACTAACTGCGATTTTCAGCTACCTAATTTCTTTTTAATAAATAAACTATATTTAATCACATTTAACTGGTAATTTGTAACCCAGATGGTGTAGTGGTTAGGGTAGCCTACTGAGATACCGAACGGTCCAGGTTCTAATACAGGTGAAGGCATGGATGTTTGTAAATGTATAGTGTCTTTGCAGCATGGAGGCATTCTAAATGCATGGCGAGCCAAAAGTCCTCTTGTGTGGTTTGAGGGGTAGGGGAAAAAGGTGGAATGCTCTCTGTCCACCCCCCCCCCGGGTACCAGCCCTCAAAACTCAGGTGGAAGTACAACCTCCTCAAGGCAACCATTCTTTCACGCAAGCTGAAACTCTCCTCTCATATTGTTTGGTAGTAGGGGAGAGTGGTGGGAGATTCTCAGAGAAACCCCCAGCATGCTCTCCATCAAAACTAGAGTGGAAGTCCAACCTCCTCGAGGCTCTGGCAACCAATCTTGAAACACATGGACGAGAAAACAACAACTAATAATTTTCAGACAGACGCAAGATACTGGTGGAAAAAAGAAACTAAAACGTTCTTAATACAGCTAAAGTAATAATAAATATAAAATTGCAAAATATTTTAAAAAATGACACTCATCAATAAACTCACAACTTAGTTTCCTAATTCAATGGTTGTAAGTTGAGAAGTAGAGACAAATTTATAATACACTCCAAACAAGAATTTTCTGCAAAAACATGTAAAAAATTAAATACCTGTCATAGTGCAATCCAAAATACACCCATTATACTGCAGTATTTCCCTATCCATCATAGTACATTTCCAAGACTTATGGAAATTATATGTCACTGCCAATAATTGAGGAACATTTGATATAATTCAATATTTGTGTAGGATAGCACAAAGTAAGTTATGCACAGTTTTTATCAATATTTAAACAAAATAGAAGCAAAGAACATCCTCACATACACTGAACAGCATACTTTCTCCCCCTTTCATATACACAGAAGTAAAGGATTTATACCTAATATTAAAGGACAAAAGAGTATATGGAAAAAAAAAAACTTTTTGTACCGCAAGTATATGTAATTAAATATGAATTAAAACAGAACAATAAAAATCATACTTTCCATCAAAGTACTACACAAACAAGGAAACACTTTCCCTTAATAATGCACACATGTTTAGTGTTATAATCACTTTTCCACCGGAAGACAATTAGAATGACTAGATTGCTATCTAACACAATCTGTTTTCAATCAGTGCATGTTTTGTAACATATATATTCGATTTTTTCATACGTGAAGGCTGCAGTAATCCACAGATACTGAGTCAGTGACTATGGAATTAATGCTACAAGCATATTATAAATGGTGCTATATGAAGAATGCATCAAAATAAATGAAATTCCACTTAATAAACTAACTTCTATATGGTTTTCTTACATTTAAATAACTAAATGAGATACTAAGTAATTTACAACATGAAATATATTTCTTTACAAATACTACTGAAAAGGACTGATTCTTTCAAGCTTACCTTAATGCAAGATAATGTAAGATATAAGAAACTACAATAGCTGGTTTAAAAACTAATTGGCGATCTTAAAATTAACATTCTAAATTTGGTGATCTTCCCCTTAATTCATCTGTTCTGAATCTGAGATCTTTCGACATTGCGTAATGCTGCTTGAAAAGTGCTATCCAAAACTAATATTAACCAATCATAACTCTCTCTAGAATCGCACCTACTCTGGTATAAATACTCTGGTGAGCTAATTATGTCATTCCCTTCAGCTAGCTTCCCCCCTGCTAAAATAAATCCTCGCTGTGCTTCCCTGTCTAAAGTGCCGGTGTCTTAATTCTAGGAATCAATATAAATAGCAATTTACAGGGTTCGTACACATTTCTGCACATGAAAATTAAGTACTATTAAGGACCATTAAAGAAAAAAATTAAGGACCTATCAGCAAATCGGAACTGCATAAATTCAGTTAAAGTCTATGCCTTAACTTCACTTTCGTTATACCAATCTAAAAAAAAAATAGATCCATAAGTAGGATGCACTATTGTTAAGACTAATTATAAATTCGAGAATAAAATCATTTTTGTAAAATTTGTCAAATAAGTATTAAACATTTTACACTTATAATAGTTGGACATATTTTCAAGAAGATTAGTGACATTTTATTTCCGTTTTACTAGAGGTTATCTTTATGCTGATTTTTTCCTTTTATGTCTCATTTCATTAAGTGCTTGCTCAGTCTAGAGATTTTGTAAATAGCAGGCCGATTTTATACCAAATGGCCGAGGTTAAAATGAGAAGTAAAATCCATAACAGAAGACTGGCTGTTGCTTGCCTAGAGAGCGACTTGCCAATCAGAACAGACCTAAATGCCCGATGTTGGCAGGGTTTTTAAAAGTTATGCTCTGTCTGTCTGATGCAGTTAGAGTCGCAGCTTCATGCAGAGTTTCTGGAATTGTAATACAGTTATCATACTTTAAGGTTTCAATAAGCCACTAAAGCACCAGAGGTGATAAGTCGTTTTGTATTATTTAAAGTCTTACTAGTTGTAAGGAATATGTTTTATAGCAATTTTTACATTTTTGTATTGTATCTTGTGACCATAGTAAGGATAAATGAAAGGCTCGATGTAGAGGTAACTTTTAAAGGTGAGCAATTAGTTACCAATAATTGAATTAGGTAGTTAGGTTGGTAGTAGATAATATATATTTACCTGGCCACTATTAAATTTTATTTATTTTTTAAAAATATTTGATGAAAATCACAGTAATAACATTTCACAGTTCAAAATACATGTAATTTATGACATTGATTGTTAAACGACATCAGGATAACAATACATTAAAAGCTACAACTTGCTTATGTTTTGCAGCAACAATACTCAACAAAATATTTATGCGTCTTTTTAATTTGAAGCCTTCCCAGACATTATGGCTAATTTATATCAATTTCCTTCTCTTTAAGCATCTTTTCTAACAATGCGAAATTTGTTTCAATAAGCAAATCAATGTTCGCATTAGTTTCTGCTGCATCTCCTAACTTGTCAATGTCTCGACATTATACCTATGAGGTTTTATATGATCTGGTAAAAGTTAAATAGTCCAAAACTCTTGATAGACATGAAGCAAATTATCATCATGTCTGAAAGTAACTTTAAAGTCAGATAAAAGTTAGAATAAACCTCTTTATTTAAATGGAACTTATAATATAAGTGCATGTTCTTATGCTAGCAGAATGAACTACAGCTCATGGCGATGTAACTAAACAGGAAGAGTCAAATTCAAATTAAAAACTGTGGACTAGTAGTCAAAGACAGCACAATTTAATTTTAATCTAAGCTGGCTCAATAACTCATAATTGTAACAGATTCAAATATTGGTAGCGATAACACAAAGCTGAATAATTACAAATTATCACAGCTGGCAGGAACTAAGGTAGCGTGCAAGCAGAAACCAGAAACACTCTCTGTCTTATAATACAAAAACCTCGGTTTGCATTCTGGGGAGGAAAAGAAGGGAGAAGCTATAAGTATAGGCTGAAATTATAAACAACTGGCTAATTTACATAATACTAACTGTACATATATTTAAAGAATAATTTTCTTTCTCTTTATGCATTCAGTTTCTTTTCTCAATAAGTTTCCTCTGCATTTCTGAATTTTTGGATTTATTTAAAGATTTTTGTTATTCTAAATACTACATGTATTTAAAATATATAGAAGAAGCTGCTAATTTTATTCCTTAAATAATATGAACACTGAGAGTAAATATGAAATTATATATGGTCAAAGCCGGTATGGCAGAATGTTCAGAATTTTAGCGATGCACAGATCAATAAAATATAGAACTAGCAAAACTTTTAGAGTTCAGGACAGGCACTGGGAACAGAATTTAGGACCCACAGAGTACAAAAATGCCTAACGCCAACCCTGCGTGTCATGCCTTGATATATATAAGATACATATGACAATCTTTTAAATTGTTAGTTTTCAATTCTTTTTTAAAAGAAAATTCCTTTCTGTAGATACGTATCCATGTGCCAACATTAGAAGCATTATTGATATTTTCCATGCTTCTGCTTAGGAAAAAGACATAAGGCGGGGTGTGGAATAATCATGTTAAGAAAAACATTTCTAGAATCAGAAATAAAACCTTCAAATATTAGGTTTTCATTGTTCTTCCAAAAATTCTCCAAAGAGTAAGCAATTCATTACAAACATTCTGTAAAATACATCCATTACAAGTTAATACTATGAAAACATTTTCCATTTTGTCACATTTTTCTGTAATCTTCTAGACTCTCAGATCTATAAATCTTGCATTCAAACCTTTCTAAACTTTCCAAGGTCCAATGTCTAAAATCCGAAAGAAAGACTACCACTACCAATCCTGCAACAGTGAAAAGTCAGAAGTATTTGAAAAAAAAAAATCACACACACACACAAACGAAAAAAAAATTAAATTAATTTTATAAAGAAAACGGATGCACATTCTGAATATTCTGAGACAATTACATGGGGAAAAACTCTTACCATGAAAAAATAAAAAAAAGACATTTTAAAATAATTACACAGCTATTTAGCTTTTGCTTAAGAACTGTTTTGTAAATTATACCTTTTAACATTTATTAGCTTGTTTATTTTCGGATTCAAAATATTGTAATAATAAGTTGCTAAAATGAAAAGAAATATCACTTTATAATTTAACAGGGAAAAATAAAAATGGTCTATTTAAATGTTAGTTCTTAAATTTATTTCGATATATTACCATTATTTTAACGAAATTTAATAACGTTACAATGTTCTAAACAAAACTATCAAAAAATTCACAGATCTCCGAATTAAAAATTTTGTATAGAAATTGATCTTAAAATCGCCAAAATGTTGATAAGTAGCCAAATTTAGACCCGTTTAATAAAAGAATTCACATCTCCAAAAAGGAAAAGTTGTTTAAGAGCTCTTCATTAGAAAAAAGAAACAATTATTTCGAAATGCCTATGTTTCATTTCTTGCCTAGAAACTCGAGTATCGCACCATTTATAATAGAAACTACTGGAAATTTTTCATGTTTTGTAATCTTCATCTGTAAGCCTTCACACTCAGCTACGACGACTGCAACTGCAAGCTAATTCCTCTTTCTATTCTCATCGAAATCATCACAATATAATACATATATGCACACACACGTTAAACATATTATTTAATATTATTTAAATTATTTTAGATTATTACCATGGGTTTTGAACTGCTTTTTACTTTGTATTTATTCTTTATATATATAATCAATCAATCAGTCTGCCTATCTAGACAGACAGACAGACAGACACTTACCCCCCCCCCCAAAAGGCAGTTAAGAACTTTTCCTTACACTGGTTTGCCATCAGAGAAACATGAAATCATAACAGAACCTATCCATTTTGATATGATGAAAGAGAAGTACCTTTAAGTTACATTACTTTAAACATAATAAAACAAAACATATGAAAAAGATAGTTCTATAATGAAAATTCTAAAGAAAAAGCTGACATTGTTTTTTTAAAAACAAACGCAATTAAAACTTTTTTTGCTTTAACATACCCTCCGCTTCTGAGCTTTACTCAGTTTCTGAGATCCTTCTGAAATCTGGCTCTTATTTTCTGAAGGATAGAAATCGGGAAGTTGAGACCCATTAGTTGTTCCCACATCTCGTACTTCTTCTGAAAGATGAATGGAAGTTTGACCCATGACATCTGAACCATCTGAAGTTGCAAGTTCACCTCCTACATTTTTACCCTGTATGATTATACATAGGAACACATATAAAAATACATGAAAGCATTCAAGAGAATATATGGCAGATCAAACAAAAACAAAAAAAAATCTTCAACCTTAAGGTTCACTTATGCATTTTAGTCCAATAAAAAAGGTAGAACAATTTTGGAGATATATAGCAATGTCACGTAATAAATAACATGATAAAATATTTTTACGTAACATCACGTACTACAATATTGTTAAAAATTAAAGTTATGATATCCTTTTTGCATAAATGCATAAAATATATGCAGATACTACTCTATTTCCTTGTTTATTACCAAAAATAAGCATAAATCTGTTATCAATCCAACGTAATGCTAACTATAGTATATAACCGGCATGGCCAAACTGCGGCTCTCTGACACACTAACTGCAGCTTGTGAGCTACTTCCTTCCCTTGGCTCTCTGAAATGTTACTTGTTTGCAACAAACAGTTGTTTATTTTTTTAATATAATCTCATTTTGAAATAAAAACCATGTAATGGCATGATTCTTTATTAAATGCTAATTTAATTTCGTATGTGTGTAGTAATTTAATCAATTTCAAACTGTCCTCCATATAATTAGCATCAGATTGACACACAAAATTGCAAAATATTTCATTTCTGTCAATTGCTATCATGGCTTATTGCTTTTAGAGCAGATAATGGCCGTCAAAAAAGCCTAAAATTTACAAATATGACATAATTTAAAAAGCAATTCTAACTCTTTTTTTTTTTTTTTTCCTATTAGGCTAATTTAATTTCCAGCAGTTTCTCCTTAACATTCCTTCTGTGTGATCCCCTTGATTTACAACAGTTGTCATCCAATGTGTTGAATGACTTGCTATTCTTTGTAGAATACTGCATTTATTCAGTCCTTGAATTGCTTGCGTAACTGAAGAAATCTCTTTCAAGGAGGAAAATCGCTGTCCAAGTATGGCTCTTCCAATTTGAGGAGGAATTCGAAATCTGGGGAATTTAGGATTGGTAAAGTAAACTTTCCCGTTCTTATTTGGTTAGAAGATGTGCCTAATTTTCTCATGTGCAGGTGTCCTTCAAAATTAATTCCACATCCCTAAACAATTCAAATTATTTTTATGCAATTTCTTCACATATTTCGCAACGCCTCACAGTAATATGCTACAATTAACACAGTTTTCTCATAAAACTCTACCTTCTGTAATAATTCTTGGTAATTGTAGGGAGAAATTATAATTTATTTCATCCATGTTTGAGCATGCTAAAATTTTTTAGATTTTGGGAAGAACCACTTCTTTGACAATGATTTTAATTCTGCTCAAAGTTTTCAATTCACGTTTTCTCAATTGCTGTCATTAGAGATACAAATCTTTCATCTTCATCACCATGTTGCATCAAGCAATGAAGAATCAACTGGATACAAACATCTCTCTTTTCTACAAAACTTCGATCAAAATACAACACACTGATGCAAATGAAATCGCTTTAGCTTGTGCTAGTTCCTCGTACACTGCTTGACAAACTTCTTTCTTTCTATGTCATCACAAATATTGTACTAGAATAGAGGTGCTTTTTGCCCCCTCGTACTTCTGAAATTTTTCATCTCTCAGTTCTACCGCTCAGTGACCTTGCACTTGTTCCCCTGGCTTTAGTACTGGAATTATACTTCTTTAATATATTGATATTTTTCATCTTAATCCTCAATAATCATGTACACCTGACACGTTAACTAGTCATTCCTAAATTTTGTATTAAAATGTTAAACGATTTTTAAGGTTAGGATTCAGAACATTTGAATGACAGAGAAAGCTCTAAGATCTGATATTTGGAATCTCAGAAAATTTCTGAAGTTTGAGGCCTCGAATGTCTGTAGAAAAATCAAAATGTAACTTGTAATTCCTTTCACATCTAATGAATTAATTCAATTATTTAAAGCTAGACTTGGTCTTAGTATGCTGACCCTTGTGAAAAAACAAAATTATTAATTTTTATCCAAAAGACTAAAAAAGTTGATAGCTTTTATTAAGTGATTTTTCTTCCTTGAATAAAAGTTTCTCTGCAATACATCTTGACTTGCAGTACTTCATTTATTTTTTTAAAAGACTTCTTTTGAGTTTAAGTAAAAATCACTCTTTTTGCTAATAATTTATAATTCACTCAAATGAAAAATGTTTTACATAACTGTATTCTTAAAGAACAATATATGTTCTTCTGATTTTAGCTTACTTCTGCTAAAATCAAATAACAATTATAAAAGGAGAAGGATAATGGACACAAAAAGAAAGTGTTTGCTTTTCTGTCTGAAAGAAGAATGCTCCAATTGCATAACACAGTAATTTCAAATTAATATTTTATTGGCACTTACTTCTCTGAATAAAGGGGAGGAGAAAAAAAATATTTATTTAAATATATATGCAACCATGTTAATCACATATAAAATGTGAAATTCTCGTCAATTTACTTCAAAAGTTTCTTTTGACTGAAAACATGTCTTATTATTTTTTAAACAGTTAAATGTGGATTTATGGCTCTCTAACATTCATGAAATTTACAATGCGGCCCTTGTTGTAATGAAGTTTGGCCACCCCTGGTATACAACTTTCCTATAAAACCAAGTAAAGCATCCACAGCATCTTCTAACTACAAAAATTCACATTCCTCACATTGGAGTGTCTTAAATTGCTTTTATAATTCATTCCATCTACATCACCATTTTCTCAGTTTTTTACAGTGAGTAGAAATGGGAATGCATCCACATAATGTCATACACTGTATAACAAAGAAGTATCGCTTTCTTTTAAATCAGAAATTTCCACATGATGCATATTTCACTACTCTGTAGCAAATTTCTGATGAAGTAATTATAAGTAGTTTCAAAATACTGTCGAACAGATGCAGAAAATTCGGTTTTCTCACCATATTTTAACATTTTTAGCTATTCATCCCAGTTGAGTTTCCAATTTTCATCACCTTTTCAACTTTCCAAATGATAGTAATATCTGTCAAATCATCAAATGTTTTTTTTCCTATGGCTTGATGAATTTAATAAAAAATACAATTATTTCAAGTACTTTCTTGAACACAAATCTGGTGATGCAGACTGTAATTGCCTATTTAATTCTTCAAATCAGAATCAGGTCAATAAAAATTGCAAAATGTTTTGCTAAGGCAAAAAAAAAAAAAAAAATCCTCTCTTTTACAGAAACTATATATACACCAAAGAGCCATTACATTATGACCACCCTCCACCTATAACAATGGGCTCACCCAGGAACAAAAACACTACGAGTGCACGGCTGATGTTGGAGTATATAAAGCAGCTATGCATTGTCTTTCCAAACACAGCACTCTTAGCAACATAATGGGAAAAGCAGCTGATTTATCAGACTGTGATGAAGGTCAAATCATTATGGCTCAGAAACTGGGAACATCAATATCAGAAACAGCACATTAAAGGACAGTTTACACCTTGGTAGTAAACAGTGACCCGCAGCGAGCCACTCGCTACGACTACTTTGACAATGTAAATGCTCGCTTCGTCCAAATAGAAATGTAGGGGAGATGAGTCGGCGAGTCTGTTTCTACTCTGAACCAGTTGAAAATCTATCCAGGCAGTAACTCCAAGCAGTGTTCGCATAGACGCTGTGCCCAATTTTTTCGGCATATCGAAAATGCCGAGATGAAGCGATACTCTTAAGAAAATTAAATTAGGGTATCGGATTCAAAGTATTTATTTTAAACATATTTATTTCTGAATTTTCTTTAATAAAAAAACAATTAAATTACATGTTATTCAACTATCCAATAAAATACAATTTTCACTTAAAAAATAAGTAAAAGGGCAAACGTTTATTTTATTCTGTTGACATAAATTTCAAAAAGCCAGTTTCTACTCATGGCCATTACATCAAATAAAATATTATCTAAAATTTTGCTTTTTCTTTGAACCAAAAATTAGATTTTATTACAAACAACCAGTCAGAAGTATTAAAATAAAAATCGCCAACAGAAGGCATATGAGGCCATTATTAGCATGTTAAAATTTGAGGGGGTTGAGAGAGTTCAAGCAAAAGATTAATAATTTTCGCTCAATCCCATGCACAGAAAATGGCCTCAAATACTTCTGGAATAAATATGCTGATTATGAATTTTGGCACTCAAAATAAATATCGCAGAGAACTGTAGGAGTCACCCATCCCGAGAAACCGAAGCGCTATCTGTGTTTTAATTTTGCTGGCAGAGTATCTGGAAAGAAAGTTTTTTTTTTTTTTTTTTTTTTTAAAT
>KK122182.1:1324897-1344119 GCA_000611955.2 Stegodyphus mimosarum
ATATGTGGAGCCATTTCCAATAAAGTTTCAAATTATCCTTCACCCATTCTCATGAAGTTTTTGTAACTTTAGATATCCTCGCCCCGAAATTTATTTAAAAGTTGATTTAATGCTCCCAATTCATCACGGCGAGCTACATAGCTAAGTTTTGATTTCCTTTTATTCTTTTTTCCCACAACTAGAACAGAAATTAATTCGTTGGAAACTGCTTCACAAAATTCAAGCACAGCATGCTGCACGCCGGTATCCATTTTGCAAACAAACAGAGGCGAGCTGTCAGTCTACTCTGAATGGTGTAAACAATTTATTCGAGTACAGGTCCGTGCACTTGGTTCGAGACGCTCCCACGAGGGGCTCAATCGGAGAAGTGTAAACTGGCTTTCAATGCGCTGTTCATATGCAGTTATTATAAGCACATATCGAAAGTGGTGTACAGATGGTAAAACGACAAGTCGACGGCCAACAGTGTGTCGTCCATGGTGCATTGATTTCAGAGGACAGTGGAGATTTCTACGCATGCTCACCATGACCGAAGTGCTACAACAGCCGAAATCACCGCCAGCTACAACAGTGGCGACCCAGACAGTGTTTCTCAACACACTGTACAGCATACATTGCTGCGTAAGGGCCTACGCAGCTCCAGATGCACTGTTGGACAAAGATAAGCTGGTGATGGAGGGTAATGATGTGGGCAATGTTTTCATGGAGCACGTTAGGACCCATAATCCCCATAGAACAATCCCTGACATCTATACACTATGTGAACATCATTGCAGACCAGATTCACCCATTCATGACAACAGTATTTCCAGTGAGGGATACTGCTTACCATCAGGAAAACGCACCATGTCATAAGGGTCGAATTATCAGAGAGTGGTTCGAGGAGCACTCCAGTGACTTTACAGTCATACCTTGGCCTCCAAATTTACCTGACATTAATCCAATAGAGCATTTGTTGTCCCATCTGGAAAACCAAATTCGTGCTGACCTTGCAATGTGCAGGAACAGTTGGTGAGCACTTAGTACCAGATACCTCAGACTACGGGTCAGCACCTTGTGGAGTCAATGATACACCGCGTGTTGGCAGTTTTAGGCTAAAGTTGATCCTAGATGTCTTTAAAAGGGTGGTCATTATGTAATTGCTTTTTGGTGTATATTCTTCTTTTGAGAGATTTCTTCATTGAGTATGATTTCCTTAGGAACAGGTTCATCATGGCAAGCTTTCTTGTGTTTACCAACAGTTTTGAACTAAGTACTTAATTTCACTTCATCAAAAAAAACTTAAAAAAGTGAATTCCACTGCTCCATTACGTTTTCCAGTGCTCTACCGAGCAAGAAACCTAGTGTACACATGCTTTAATATGTTTCCTATTTCTACATTCCCATGAAGCTTCTGAAAGGTTTTTAACCTTTCTTTCAATTAGCACTTTCTTTAAGTATCATTAAAGTTTTATCTATGTTTACTGCTAATGTAGTAACTGCTTTTTGTTTTCTGCTGCTAAATTTATTAAGGAACATAGGCAACATATATAATGATTAATTCCTTTTGGTATTTTTTACAAAGGCTGCCAAACCTTTCCAATGATCAGTCACAACAGCTGCATTACACAGAAAAAAAAAAAAACACTTTGATATCGGAATATTTATTTACTCGTTTCATTAATCCTCAATAAAATATCCCGACCAGTTAAGTAACCAACTAAATTAGAAAGACAAACATTATTTTTTATTTCATCCTTTCTGTCACTAAAATAGCTTGCAACAACCACTTACAACATTCACTCAAACACTTTCACTGCTTCTAACAACAAAGAGAAGGCAGATTTTTGCAAAACACTCATCAGGTGTTTTCAGCTAACATTTACCACCTTGTTTAAGAATGGCAGAAGGTTTTTTTCTAATACATGAAAATTTCTTAGCTACATCTGAATCACGATAATCTTAGAGGACAACCTGGATTTGTAGCATTCAAAGTGGTACTGTTTTCAATTAAAAACTGAGTAAATTCACGATTGGCATGAATAACAGCGGAATGAATACACTTTTTTTCAACATCAGATTTATATTTTTTAAATTTCAGATGCTTCACAATATCACTTTTTCCACCACGAGACATAAAATTATATCCACATATGTTCCCAAATGCATAAATATATCCCTTATGTCATTCTTTAATATAAAGAAATTCATCCTTATAATCTGGTCTAAAATACTAACAATATTGTTATAACAGCGGCATGAATAAACTTTTATCTGCATTTTCAACAATGGATTTATGTTTTTTAGATTTTCAATGTTTCACAATATCACTTTTTCCACCATGCGATATAAAATTATATGTTCCAAAATGCATAAATATTTCCCTTACTTCATTCTCTAATACAAAGAAACTCATCCTTATAATTTAGTCTAAAATACTGGCAATATTGATCTTTACTCATTTTACCAAATAAATTTTATCAACACAGATTAAAATATGTGCAAACAATATTTGACACTACTTGTTATATCTTGCAGTTACCAATTCTTATCAGGTTTTCAAGGCTTGCACAACAAAATTTTGCCAAACAAAAACTCAACAACCATGGGAATTAAATATTTTAAAATAAGAAAGTGGGAAGATACATGCTTTAACTTAGTATCATTTTCTCATAATATCTGAACTTTACTGATATAATGTCATCACACTAAAAATAAACTGTGAAGAAATTTGCAAATCACCAACTCAAATGTTGCAAAACTAAACCTGTTTTAAAGTTATAAATATTGATCAATCACCAAAACTAGTGATGCACAACATAAGAAAGCAGAAGGGAAAAGCTGCCCAACATTCATTTGCCTCTCCCTGTAAAAAAGTTGATTTGACCTATCACATGGTAACATGATTATTTTTCTTACAACTTGATCCAATAGTAATTCTAGTCTTAAAAACAACAGGCATGATAAACAGATTATCTGACATTTGTTATGATTAAATAATTTTGGGAACCTTTAAAAAAATTATGAAAAATCTGTAAAAAAAAAAAAAAAGCCTTTAAGCATAAAATCACACAACTACAGAGGTTTTCATAAAAATTATGAAAAATTTGCAAAAGTTAGTATATAAGCTATCAGCTACCAACGCGAATAGTTTGTTGACTATGCAAAATTTAAACAATCAACTATGACATGCATTTAAACTGAAATTCAGCATCTGAAAAGCTATGGATGAATAAATCTTTATACATGTTAACCATATAAACTCAAAGTTAATTTTAGAAGGCAACAGAATATATATTTAAAAGTAATGATTTATGAAAAACAACTTTGCAGATTTATGCTCCAAGTTTGTGCATCCTCAATGATGCATGCAAACATGCTAAATACCTTCAGTACTACAACAAATTCCTTTTTCAATGAAAATTTACTGTAAATATAGTGAATTTGTTTTTTCAAAATGTGTGCCTCAATATTTAAGAAAAAATTACCATGCTGATTCTTCTAAAAACTAAAATTTTGTTTGTTGGTGGGCACAAATCACATGCATTTGCATATTTAATACTTGCAAATTATCAAATTCTACTATATAATATGAAAGCTTTTATTAAACAAAATTATACTGCAGATACTTTAGAATACTAAAGAAAATGAAAAATCACCTAAATTTACCGCAACTCGACGATTACACATCAGAGAATTTTATACAAGTTGAATCTTCACAAATACACAATACCTTCAATTATGAATACTGAATCTCGGTGAAACAAAAAATAACTCTATATACATGTACGAAGACCTTGTTTAATTCACTTATCTAAAGATACAGAATTATAGGTGCTAGTAATGGTTTTTGGAAGTCATAATAACAGAAATCACACATAAATAATTGAGACACCTCACTAATTACATATGCTGGTATCAATAAGTTTAGAAATAATGTTAACGTAGTGATTACTGGAATGAGTTTAACCCTCTGAGCTTTATGGATTTTACCCTGAAATTTTAAACTTCCTCAAAATGTCAAGAATAAATGATATTTTCTTGATTATAATCAAAAAATTAATCTCTCACATTGTACCATGATCCCTTTCTTCTAATATACATCCAACCTGAAATCGGATACACTGGCAGTAGTTTTCATGTGTAATGAATAAGAAAGCCAACCTTCTATATGGAATTTTCTGTCCATAATGCTGAGAAGGTTAATTTATTCAAAGCCAGGTTATTATAATACAATATCTCACAGAACAGATTACCTATCCCCCAATTTATATTGAAAAATAAGATATGTGACAAGACCGGAGGAACATAAATTTCAGACAATTTTCATTCTCATGAGGATAAGGAAATGATATATACACCATTGGCTTCTCTGCAGATTTTTGGTAAAAGGAACAAATAACACATCATATGTATCAAACATACACAGTTATCATTTAAAAACAAAAAATAATTAAAAACCATTCACAACTTTTAGGACACCTACCTGTTATAGAATTATGCTACTAATAAAAAATTATCCTGATTCATCCAAAGAAAATGCACTTATTTTACTCAGAAATAATAAATGAAGTAAAGTACTTATATTTAGCAAAATATCCCTTACGATATTCTCTAAAACATTATTTTCTGTTCTTTTACTATAACATAATGTTAATTTCCTGACAGCACTTTTAGATCTGAGTGATTAAATATATTTTTTGCACACATCTAGCAACTTGTCAGTTTCTTTGGATAGTTATCAAATGAGATATCTGATATATTACAGGTCTGCCGTAGATTAACAGTAGTGAGATAAGATATTTTTCCCTTTACTATGCCATCATTTTTATGGGTTGAATTAAAAACAATAATGTAACATTTTTAACCAACATTTTTTGTTTAAAAATGGAATTGAATTTTGAATTACTTCTCAGAAACAAATAGTAAAACACAACATTTAGACATATACTGCCTTTTATGAGCATACCTGCAATAAAACATTTTAAGGAAAAGTAATGTAATGTTGGCATCATTACTTATAATCTAAGTCATCATATTCATAAAATTACATATACTTAATATAGACAAAATGCAATTTATAAATTACACAATTTCAAATTAAATATATATAAATTGTACAGTACTGGCAGGCTAATGGTAGATGTATATATAACATATTGAGCAACTTCTTCATTCTTATGAGACTCATCAAAAGTATTCTGTGATGTCCAACTGTTTACTGTTATCTTTTTCATTTGTTTTTTAATGCATTTATTTTCAGCCTTTAGTTTTGGGAACCTTTCTTAACAAAACCGAAGTTTGTTGTGCTTTTGATCAATTTCAGAATAGCTATCAGATATTTCAAGTTCTTATAGAACATAAATCTTCATATTCTTTGATTATTTCTTATGTGATGCATCAGAAGTATTCTGTTCATTTACATGCTTGAAGAATATCTTCATTCTTATGTGAAGCATCAGAAGTATTCTGTGATGTCCAACAGTTATCTTTTTCGTTTATATTTTAATGCACGCATTTTCAGCCTTTAGTTTTGGGAATCTTTCTTAACAAAACCAAAGTTTGTTGTGTTTTTGATCAATTTCAGAATAGCTAGCAGATATTTCAAGTTCTTATAGAACATAAATCTTCATATTCCTTGATTACTTTTCCTTCTACAGCTTTATTTCATTTAGTTCACATAAAAGTTGCACAACTTCTTCCGTTGTAAGGTCTCTAAGACAACCATGTTCATTTACAATGCTTGAAGAATACTAAAATATTTCTCTTTGTTTCATATATCCCAACTCTTGTCATAGGACATAGGATGGAATATGTACATGCTTTCAAGATCATTTTAACCAACAGAAAAATTAGTTGTCGGAAATAGGATTGAACAGATGAAGAAGTACTTATTTACACTGTCACATTTTTACAAGACTGCTTTAGACATTTCTGCTTGCTTTTCATGTCGTCATCAAACAATGGCTCTAAACCAGGAGTTCTCAATCAGGTGGGAATTCCCTCTTGGAGGAATTTCATAGTTTTAGGGGGAAACGTAGTCAGCCTTTATTCTTCTGTCAAGTATTTAGCTTTAGTTTATGATTATAAAAAAAACTTTAATTCAAATTTTGGTATCTATCAATGTTTTCTACACCTTCTGTTGTTTAAATGATAAAATATGTTGAAAAATCTTCTAAAAGCCCACCAGCGGCCGAGCGGTAAAGACGCTGAACACTGGTAGTTCGGTCCGAGGTTCGAATACCGCGAACGGGCTGGCTGCATGGGCATTTTCGTGGTTTTCCCCATGTGCAATGTGTATACGAGCCAGTTTCCCTTAGAAAGTTCTCTACGAAGGCTTCCCTCTCCTTAGGCAGATAGCCCTCGTGTGCTTTGCCATAATTGAATAACCTAACCTAACCTAAATCTAGATAAATATATATATTTATTTTTCAAGTTTTGGAACAAGGGATAATGAACTTCTAGCAATGGTGAAAGGGGTGGCATTGGGCAAAAAATGTTGAGAACCCCTGCTTTAGACTAAATAGGTTTGCCCCTTCCATAACTGAATGAAGTTTTGTAAAGATATGTTATGTATATGTTTCATGTAAAGTTAGAAAAATTAATAAAATTTCAGCAGCCTGAAGCCATAAATAAAGATGTAATGTTCAAAAATAAATCTGACAATGTCAAAATAATGGTAATTTTCTGTCTACTGTTAAGACAGTTAAGTTACATCACCTGTATAGCTTCCCTGTTTCAGCAGAATCCTTTCTTTTAGATTACTAAATTAATAGGCACATATATTAAAAGATTAATTGCAAACAATTAAATGTGACAAACTTAGAGAGTTATGAAAGATTAAAATTAGAATGAAAATGCAGCATCAGAAAATGTAAAATAGCATAAAGGCACAAATGCGTACCTGCAAACAGTGCAGAAGTACAATTACATAAACGTAAATAAAAAAAATACAGCGATAAAACTGATATAATACAGCACACTTGATGATTTATTGATTTTAAGAGGGGAGTTGCTATTAGATATACGAGTCCAGAAAAATCAAAACCTAATCTAATCTAGAAATCTAGAATTTTTTTAAACCATGGACCTAGTTTCTATTGTGAATTTATTGCGCAATTCAGAATGTTAACACAATAACAATAATTATGAAAAAAATTTCGACATAATAAACAGCTAAGCATTTGCATCATCTTCAAGTAGATAAGAAAATGGCATAAATGTCAAGATGATAAAGCATATTAAAAATGAAACATATAGTCAACAAGTTACCAAAAAAAAAACCAATAAACACACTAAGTAGACATTTAAAGTAATTCAGTTGAATTATGTAATGTTCAACGGTAAAAAGAAGCAAGGTCAAGTCTTAAAAAAAGTGCTGAATAAAGCAATGACTGTTACTAAATATCCTGTTATTGAAGAAACAATAATTTAGCATAAATTTGTGTTATATCTACTGGGCATACATCTCAAACTGAAACATTCCTGACAGAAACATCGTTGATTTTACACATACTAATATTTTATACACATGACGACAACCTGGTGAATCATTATTTTTCATATTTTGCTTTCATCATGCATGTTTATCAGTACATGACAACTTGAGTAATGACTCATACAGTGATGATTCAGCAATTTTTTACTTCCTTGTACGAAGTAAAAAGGAAGTATTGTAATCATGAAAAATTTCCACTACCATATTTCAACGAAAATATCTATTTTTACTACTATCGAATGCAATTTAACGATGTTTCTGAGTAATGTCCTTATGCAAATACAGAACAAAAGACTTTTCCTCAAAAATAATTATAAAATTGATTTAAAATGGATTCTGAAGAGTCTTTTTTGTACATATGTATCTCGCATAACTCAAAAACGAAGTTCAGAACGTTGAAATTTTGTATATAGAGCTGCTATAACAAAGAATATGTACTGTTAAGAAGGAAAACTTCGCAGAAGCAGAAGTGGCTTCCTTCCAATGAAAAGGGAAACAAATGCGCATGCGTGAAATATCTGTCGCCAAAAAGCGCCAAAGCTCGAAGCTGAATGTCGAAGTTGGTTTGGACAGGTTCGACCATTACGTTTAGCAAGAGTTTAAACAAAGAATAGGTTCTTTGGTTTCAAGTAGCGATATTGACAATGGAAGTTCAACAGCCAGTGAAAGTGAAACTTCACCTAATATTTCATCATTTCCGAGTTTAAATTATCGCGACAAGTCAAAGAACGATTCATCTTAACCCGTGTTCCTCAATTTCCTATACACGTCGCGGAGGGGGAAAATGTCGGCTAGGTACCAAAGAACCGGCACATCACAGAGGAGAAATTCTCGCCAACAGATTCCGTCGCCAAATCCCTTGGCGAATGTTCCCTTTTCTTTGTAGCGGCGTTGCAGACAAAGTGGTTTACATTACGTCTATGGAGCCTTTCCTTCTTTACATAGAGGTTCTTTGGCTATAATATGTAGATGTGTACCTCGAGTTTTGGTTGCTATCAGCAGCACTAAAACTATATAAATATATGTATATATATATCCACTCTGTTATTGTAAATCACATATTTTTTACTTTAAAAATGACTGAATTACGTTGTTCTTATCTTTCAGTTAAGATTTTTATGCCTTTAGTTAACCTGTATGCAATAATTGTGGAATTATCAACAATTTAAAAGTTTTTTAAGTGCAGCTAAGCCTAATGTTTGGTTATGGTAGCGGACATATTTGTTTACATTTGAAGCTTAGCAGAATAGGGGATTTGTTGCCAATCTCTAGAAACTAAGCTTCGCAACAACAAAGTAATGTCTTCTTTTATTATTGCAAATTAAATTATGCTTGATTCATTCTGGAATTATCATTTAAGTGATTACCTGGCTTTTACGTACAAATTGTAGTTTTATTTGAAAAAACTGTTTTTTTGTTTGAATTGTACTTGGTGTTTTATGCTTTTCTATACCTTTAAATTTTTAATGAAAATATTTTGAACTTTTAAGTATTTTTGCCTTACTGCGAAGTGAGAACTTAATTAATGAGTAGCGCATGCGCATTAGGTAAGTGGAGCTAAATCGTGTGTGAAAAACTGTTCCTTTTTTTATTTGTTTAATTTCTTTTATACATCATTTTTGATTTATTATAGTATTTGAATAGAACTTTTGGTAATTCTTCAGATGATATAATTTTTGTTCACTCTGAATGAATGAGATGTAACACTGTTAAGTGAACCTAGCACTGAAGTGTGGCTATGGTAAATAAATATAGTGAACTTTAAAGAGTGCATTTATTCTACTGTGGTTTATGTGCTATCAATGAAGTATATTTAATTCAAAATTTGTTAACTGTTAATTCAATATGTTTAAATGAAATGCAGGAATATTGTGTGTAATTTAATATTCCATACAAGGAAGTCTTGTGTACACATCCGATTTTTTATATTAGTTATTTAATAAACAAAGAGTATGATAACCTTTTACGTAGACATGCTTGGCAATGATTACAGATTTAAGTTAAATGCACTAAGAAATATTGACAAGGAAAAATTTAACAAAATTCCCTATGCTAAAAATAGATTTTGTTAATGATACTCATACGCCATAAGATCACACTTAGTGCTATCTGAATTAAGAATAACTAATTTATTTTTAACATAAGCCCAGAACCAACGCCAGAGCTAGTATGGCTACACCGGGTGGCAGAATTTAGGGAAGACAAGATTTCTAGAATTTACAGAAGCACCGAGCAATGAAATTAAGAGACAAAAATATTTTTGGAATTTAGGAAAAACACTGGGATCCAAAATTTAGGGGTGCCAAAAATTTAGAACTTAGGGAGGCGCTTGGTAGCAGAATTTAGTAGAACGTGATAGGGGCTTGTGTGCAGTACTGTGTTTTGAGATATACCACACTATAAAAGATTTGTAAAATTTATACATTGAAAAACATAGTGCTGTGTTTTTATATTATATTATACTAGTTATATTTAGCTTCAAAATTTTGTTTAATTTGCACTAATTGAATAAGATATGTGTGTGTGTAAGCCATTACTTTTTTATGTATATGCAAAAATTATAAATATAGTAGTTATTGCATTTAAAATTTTATTTTTGTAAAAAAAAACATTTTCTAACTTTTATAATAATATAATGAACAAAATTAAACAGTCAAAAAAATTTTCCATTTTTGGTATTTTTCTGAAATATATGTCACAGTTAAGGTGCTAAACAAACAGTGGAACTGCTGCAAAAAATTGATAAAAGTATATACGTCTCAAAATTATGCGAGAAGTATGCCATTGGAAAGTCAACTGTATATGACATAAGAAAATAAAAAAAGTTTTTTTTTTGAATTTTTTGTGGATTCCGACACTCTACTCACAATGAATAACAGAAAAATTATTCGTTACACTAAAAATGACGATCATGACAAAGTGATGATTGAATGGTCAGACAGAGACGCAGCAAGGGACTGCTATTGATGGTCCAATGCTAATTGCTCAATCCAAAATATTTCATAAAGTAATGAACTTAAAAACAGAGTGCACATATTCGACAGGTTGGTTAACCAAATTTTAAAATCGGCATGGTATAAGACAATTAACACTTTTAGATGAAAAAGCTTCAGCTGATACTGAAGCTGCTGAACTATTTGCAGATGAATTCATTGAGCTCATTGCTAGTGAAAAATTACCTCCAGAACAAATTTATAAGGCTGATGAAACTGGCCTTTTCTGGCAATATGTACCATGAAATACCTTGGCAACCTCTACAGAAAAGGCCCAGCTGGTGTCAAAGATTCAAAAGCGAGACTAACAATTTTAGCATGTGCAAATGCTGCACGGACACACAAGTGTAAACTTTTCGTAATCGGAAAAAATACACAACCTCAAGCATTTAAAGGAGTAAAGAGTTTCCCGTTATATATTGTGCAAATAAAAGAAAATAGATGACACAAGTGTTAATAAATGGTTGGTTTGAAAATCAATTCATACCCGAGGCTCGGCAGAATTCACTTGGTTTACCGAGGCCTACGTGTGGTTGGTTTACCCAATGACGCAAAAATTGTCCTTAAAATGTTTGTAAAGATAATGTATCCATATTATTCTTTCCTCCAAACTGCATGTCCATCATTCAGCCTATAGATATTGGAATAGCATGCGCTCTGAAAATGTAAATATTATAAAATAGAATTTTTTAAATCCATGTTAAATTTCTTGAACAATGGCAAGAATTTTGGAAATATTTTAACATAAATTCTGCTTTGTGGAGTATCGCAAGATCTTGGGTGGCTGTATATCCAGATACTTTAAAAACTACTTGGCATAATTTACGGCCCAGCTAGCATATTTCATGGTGAGGATGATGAAGATGATAGCACGAATGTGAAGGTTTTCGGATATCACAAACCAAAGGTTAAATTTTTCAATTAATGAATTATTTAAAGAAATGTGGAGAAGCGGTAATAAATGAAGATGATACAACAGACGTTTTTCATTATAATGACAATGCCCCACTTATAAATAAATTAACGGAGAGCAAAATTTGTAGTATGGTTCTAGAAAGTTTTCCATTGTGATGACAATGCCCCAATTATAAATAAATTAACGGACAGCGAAATTTGTAGTATGGTTCTAGATCCAGAAAATACCACTACCAATAGTGAAGAAAGTGACAAAGAAATTATTGAAAACAAAAAATTTCGACTGACAAGTTAGTCGGAATTCTCGACACAGCAATTATAGGACTCGAACAATGGAACTTTGTAGCTGAATAAGAAATTATGTCTGTCTGCAGACTTAATCAGAAAATATTAGCATAAAAAAAGCAATGTAAACAACTTATAGTGAAAGAAATGTTTAATAAAATAAATAAATATTAAGCTTTTTTTTTTGTAAGTTGTGTTACCCTTTAGATCATAAATGCTTCATTATTTCATAAATCACGATTTCATATTTTTAATTTTATAATTTCTACATGCCATCTTGCAAGTTTTAAACTGATGATCTAATATCCAGAAAAATCCCGAATCTGGAATCACTGAAGTCCCGATGAGACTGGATCTCGGACTTTGTACCCTATAAGCCTGCCGGTACAAGGAGTATCTAGAGTATGTTGAATTCAGTAGCAGTGTCTTGAGTTCAGAGATTAGCTCAAGAACAATCGACCGAGTTGGGCGTTGTACTTTAGTGCTTTGCAGTGAACTTGTCTTCACTTTTATAACCTGATGGCTGTGTTGCTGATAGTTTCAACGTGTTTGTTGTCATTTTCAATGACTGTAACACATCTTTGGAACCCTTCTGTGTTAACACTGATAAATAAATTGTTTTGATTTTTCATGAAGTATTGTCATCAATCACTCCAAATCCACGAATTCATAGAATTCAAGAACTGGTGTCAGGAGTAGGGTTTGCAAGTGAATGCCAGTGACCTGCTACAGGAGAAAACTATGGCGGAGGAAATTACAGCTTTGATGGACTTGATAGCCAAGATGAAAGCCAGACAGGAGGAGATGAAGGCTGAGATCAAGAGCAAAATAAAATCGGGTCAAGAAGAAATAAAAGGCAGACAAGAAAAGCTGCAAGAGCAACTGCAACAGATGGGACTGAAGATTAGAAGATAGATTAGAAGCGACATTTTGGAACTTAGAAAACCAAAGCTAAATTAGAAGACATGAAAGAGAGAGTGAAGGTACAGTCAAGAGAAAACTGAAGCCAAAATAACAGATGTGGAAGAAAAACTGCGAAAAGAAGTAGATGTTTTGAAAGAAAAGTGGACTGAGCTCAACAAACGAACCTGAAGATTTTAAGGTTCTTCCAGTTTCTTTTCATATGGTAATCAAAACAAATACATACAATGGAAAATCATCATCGAGTGCATACAAGATCCAGTTTTCAATCATGGCGGAAACTAACAAGCGGGACTACCACATGAAGGCCTCACAGTTCGCTGCATCACTCCAAGGCAATGCTGCAGACATCTTAAGATTCCTATCAGATCAGATTTCAAATTCAACGCCCTCTTAAATGCACTGGAACTGAAAATTAGGAGGGGGAATGCATTGTAGCTGCCTGCAATTGAAATCTTGCCAGCAGAAAGTAACGGAAAGTATTTAAGAACTGGTGAGTAACATTGAGAGGTTGGCGCCGCAAACATATCCGGACTGTCCACATGATGTCCGCAAAAATCTGGCCTGATGCATTTTGTCAATGCAGTCAAACGATGCGGAAATTCAGAAGGTTCTCAGATTGGCAGATCTGAAAGACCTACAATCCACCTTTACGCAATGAAGTTCAAGTGGGGTCTTATTACAGCAGCTCGAATAGAAGACTTAATTTTTGAAATCGCTAATTTGAGAAATGAAATAAGAGAGATATGGGAGGCATTAAGAAGATCGAATAAAAGCAACACTGGAAAGAAAACAATCAAGGGCTGGAATTGTGGACTGAAAGGATATCTCCCCAGGAACTGTGAAACCAAACCAGGAAAACTAAACTTAAGTCCAGAGATTAGCTCGAAAGTGATCAACCAAGTTGGGAGCTGTACTTTAGTGCTTTATTGAGAAGCTGTCTTCACCGTTATAGCCTGATAGTCTCAAGGCTGCGCAGCTGATAGTTTCAGCGTGCTTATCATAGTTCTCTGACGACTGTAACGCACCTCTGGATCTATTCTGCGTAATATTGATGAATAAATTGTGATTCTTCTTAAAGTGTTGTCAGCAGTCACTCCAAATCCACAAACCCATTGTTATTTCACTAGAGTTTTCCCCAAAAACTCAAGGTAGGAAGAATGATGTAAAGTTAGAAGTTATGGTCTTGCGTCATTTACTGATTTAGAAAATGAGAAAACGGTAAGTAATATCTTTTAGTTGTTATGGGATGGCAGCAAAGCTGTTGTTTGAAAGAAGAAAAGATGATTCTAGCTTTTTGAATACTGTGTACTGTGAATGAATCCAATGAAGCTATTAACACTATGTTGAAGGCTATTAAAATATATATAAAGTGAAGAACTTTCAATTCATCATATTTTTAGCAAGCCGCTTATTTATTTGATTAAATTAAGTATAATGGTTTCATTAATACTCTTTGGTCCAACCTGCTTTTCCTAGACTTATAACATGGGCTCTCTACAAATCACACAATTATTCAGAGTGCTATCAAGTACATCTTAAAGGCATCTTTGTGTAGAACTTGCAATATCACATCAAAAACATACTAGTTAAAATTGCTGTAGCTGTGAGCAATAGCTATTTTAAGCAATTTCTGATTTCTATGCACTGATGCTGAAAATTCCAATCATTTCCTTAATTCTTCAAATGACATTTGCATCTTGAGTTTCACAGCTGCCGCTCACTTTCACATGATGAAGATATTTCTTCATAAGGAAAAAAGTCATAAGTTAACAATCCTGGTTATTACAAATTTACTGGGATCATACTTACATACCTTTCACAGAATTCTGTTGGAGTCACACATTTTACCACTTTCTCATGCATTTTCTACCTATTTAACACAGTTGCCATTGAAAATACAGCTCCAGTTTCAGAAAACACAAAAAGCATATTGTTTTCTTTTTTGTTATCTCACTCGCACAGTGACAATAGCTTCTTATTTTGATGGGATATGACATTCATTTTACACTGCAAAAGGAAGCAATTTTTATGTATAGTAAAACAATAGCTTGATTGCTTATGATAAAAATACTTTCTAAGGCTTTGTATTAGTATCATCAGTTGGCAAATAAAATTTATTCCAATAAAGCATAAATTTTAAAAAAAGATTGCATTTTGAATGAATGGCTAGATGTTGATGAACATTCAGTGAAAGTGAAAAACTGTCTACTCTTTAAGAAGCATATCAGAAACAATAACTTATATTAATCTCTTTATAAAAAAAGGCATTCAAATTGTGTCCTAAGTGGCTATGGCTGCATACCAAAGACATCTATAATTTAGGGAAACATTTTTGCCAACCATTCCATGATATAAAATAATAACAACAATAAAAACAAGAAACTACTTGCTAGATATCATACTTTAGTTGATATTTACTGTTCCCCTAGGTTTCTCTCTTAAAAAATAGCCAAGTGGTAGTGATCGTTCATGAAATCTGGAAGCCCTCTGCGTGAAATAGGTTTTTTGGTAACCCTACTGTTGATGATGTTGGCAAAACTAGCACTGGGGAAAATTCGCATTCCCCTTTCGTATGAACCGGGGATTTTCAATTGCTTGGTTGCACGTGTGTAATGTTTTATGAAAGTGCCTGAAAGGTCGTCTGAAAGCTTGCTTAATCTTATAAATGAGTATATTATTTCAGATACTACAATAATTTCTCACTGCTGGAAGAAGTACATAAAATAGAAGAAACATGGAGTGGAATTAAATGCAGTTTAGCCAAGAGGAGAACAAAGGACGGTTTGCAGTATTATTTGGCCGAATATGTGTGGTGCAAGAAGGAGGAGGGAAAAAAAGTATTTATAACTTTCTTGGATGCTGTTATACATATTTTTTCCCATTAACAGCGGATGAGCCAAAATAACCAGATATTTAATTGCATTGCTTACGTGCACGAAATGCTAGTGGGAGACGTTGACGTATGCACGTGAAAAAAAGGTATGTTAAAAAATTAACGTTTTATTTATTTATTGGTGTCTGTGTGTAAATTTTTGTTAGAAGATTTGTTGTTTAATGTTTTTATGTTAGGAAATATGCACTTTTGGGTTATTTAATAGTCTGTGTTTGTGTATTTTTGGTTATTTGTTCATGTCCGCATGTTAAGACAGCGGCGAATTTTTTCTGATTAACATGATGGTTTTAACTTTATTTTAGCTTTCCGATTTTGTTTAAATGAAAATAGATCGATGTGTACATGAAGAAAATTAAATTAGTTCGCAATGCCTAGTTTGAGCAATTCTCTGATTTTTTTTCAGTTAAAATAGGTCGATGTGTACATAGACATCGAGTTTGTGTATGTGTTTAATTTTCTTGTTTTGATTTTCTGCAGGGGCGGAAGCATCGGAACCATCTTGAAACTGGTGCCGATTTTGGAATGAAAAAAGAAATGATTCACCAAGCAGTACCGTAGAGTAAAGATTAACCCATACTTTCATTTCACTTAAGCAATAACTTCTAGAGTCACCCAGACGGTATAGTGGTTAGGGGAGCCTACTGCAGTACCGAAGGCCCGGATTCAAATCCCAGAGAAGACATGGATGCTTTTAAATGCATAGTGTCTTTGAGGCATAGGGGCACTCTAAATATATGGCTAGCCAAAAGTCCTCTCATGTGATATGGTGAAAAGGGAGAGGAGTGGAAGACCTCTGGACCTAAGCCCCCCCCGGGTGCTCTCCCTCAAAATTGGGGTGGAAAATAGAAGTCTAAGCTTTCTTTGGAGTAGGCTCTAGCAACCATTCTTCCATGTTATGTGGACATGACAACAAAAACAGCACTACCTTCCAGAGTTTTAAAAGTTTATCTGAATGACTTTAAATATCAGCATCATAAAAATTTAAGTATCCCAAGCAAAGTAAAAATTTTTTAAAAATCCATATGGAAATAGGCATTACTACAATAAACTTCCTTTTCTTAAGCTAGAAATTTCTTCACAGCAAAATCAAATGCCCTCTGATTATATTTGTACATTAAAACTATATGAAAGAGTGAAAAAACTATGAGATAAGAAGGTGGAAGTTATTTTCTTTAACATATACTGCTGACATACAGAGAAGCTCATAACAGTATACAAATTCCAGACACAATAAGAATAACACATAGTTTTCTTTTTAATTTCTTACAAAAACAAGTATTTAAAATCTCATAATAATTTTCTTTTCCCCCCCCTTATTTAAAGAAAAAGAAAATATTTAAGATTCTGTTGCAAAATTATAATAAATTTTATTTACCATTTATCACTAAAAATAAATATTTCTGCCTTTCTGCTATGTAATATAATAAAGATCAAGATTTCACACTTTTTTTTTTACGTAACTGTACGAAACATTACAAAAGCAGTAAGGGCCATTGAAAGAATTAATAGTTTCCAATATAAATAATTATTTAAAAAATAATGGAGTTTTGATTAAAGAAATTTTCCCCTACCCCATTTTCACAATTTTCTTACAGCACAGGCTGCACTAAGATAACCCGCTGAGCAACATTTCTGAAAATTAAAAACAGTAAAATGACCAGCAAAACCATACATTTTAAAATTCAAATATACCTCTTGTTTAGACAAAGAATAAAGTGTTAAAAAAATTACTTCATATTCTTTAAGTTGTTTTTCATGTTTCATATCCAAATCTGCAAGTAACTGTGCAATTTCTGTAGCTACTTCTTTTTTCCTCTTTTTGTCTCCCTTTGGGATACCATGCTTCATTTTTTGAGTTTTAGCTGAAGAGGAAAATATGCCATTTAAAACTAAACGCATTATATAAAAGTAGCAAACAAATCATAAAATTAAAGATATTTGTAAGTGCACTTGCTGGCAAACACAGAATAAGTTATCAAGAAGAAATTCCACTAAATCCTCCTGAAACCACATAATTTCAAAATTAATCCGTCACATAATTCTTACATAATGCTAATGATGCCCGCACTTGTATAATAACAAAAGAAAAACTAAACTCTTTTATCAAATAATAATGATAAATTTGCAGAACGTTCAGCCAATCACTAAAACTAGAGCAGAACTATAATTTGCTATTCTTGACCCAGTATATAGTAAAATATCAAATTTCACGTTCTTCTTACACTTCTTGGTGAGGCTGAAATGTGACAGACTTCTTTTCTCAGTGTAGTCAACAGATGAAATGCATGTATTGCTTAACTTTAATTTTTTCTATGAATGATACTCAAAATATAGATATGTGTCAAATGGCTATGAATGTATCTGAAAATATCTCCATTACAGTAAGAATTTCCATCTACGGCAGACTCAAAATTTTCGTTACGTATTTACAAAAGGATATATTACAGACTGAATTAATAAACTGCTTTACAGATAATTTTTTTCCCTTATACCTCTGATTACAACAGGAAAAAGGGAAAAAAGCTAGTTCAAGAATGTCCAACCTTCCAGCTAATTTAAATTTTTTAAGCACTTCTTGGTTAAGGTGAAGAATGAAGTGCATGCCAAATTTGGCAATTTCCTTGTCCGATAATGATTTTAATTTGCAACCTTACTTTATTGTTATTTCATAACAATTTTACTTTGTTGAACCCCCCCCTTTTCTTTCCTTCTATTTTTATAAATGCAGGTATAACGGCTGTGGGATCATTCTCATTATGCTACTATTAATTTTTCAAATGATAAAAATACCAAGTGTTTGAGTTCTATGTTATTCGAGTGCTTTAAGGCAGAAATATATGATTTAAGGTTTTTTCATAATTTACAACAAAATTATGTCTGCATTACAGTGGAAGATAGAAATGGATTTAATAGAGAAGGAGTTTAAACATTCCATATGGGTTTGGTGGAAAGGGAAGAATTGAATCATAGTTTTATTTAGGAATGGCTAACAGTGGAAGAATGTATATCTTCCACTAAATAACTCAATTTCTTGAAAAAGGCAAGTATTATATTTTTTATGTATCATACAATTCTTATTTAATAATTTATAAGTGATCACAGTAGGTGCATGATACCAAGAGTCTACATTTTTCTGATTCTTTTAAGAAAAAACAGATTGATGTGTACATGGGGGGGGGGGACAATAATGATATGCATAACATTTAACATGCATAATACCAAAGCTGTGTGCAATACTGATTTTTTCAAAATGAAAACAGATTGCTGTGTACATGAGAAGAACAGTAACGTATCATATATTATTTACAGCAGATGCCCCTTAAGATGATCACAGTTAATGTCATCATTCGAATATTAGTTATCGATTTGCCCCAGACCCACTTGTTTGCCCACAAAAACGTGCAAAAAAAATCATTTATTATGATCAACAAATCAATTAATATAATCAAACTACTATAGAATAATTTTTATAAATTAATATAAAGCCACCAAATAAAAGATAAATTTCCCAAATAAGGTCAAAATGCATTGTTAAATAAAAATTGGCAAGTGAGAGAGAAATATTACCAAATGAGAGGTCAAGTCACTATACAGCATGGTTTCAAATTCAGTCAACTATTTAAAATTAAACAAAAAATGATCTCAATGTAACGTAAGTTTTGAACAACTTTATTGTTTTTGAGGGCGATCAAATGCAAATTTCTTCTTCCTCAAAAAAAAAAAAAATCTCTGAAA
>KK122182.1:1344157-1376826 GCA_000611955.2 Stegodyphus mimosarum
CCAAATATTATTAGGGGTACAACATCAGTCAAGTAATTTTTAGAAACATTATGATCAATTCATAAATGAACTTTTGCATGCAAGATATCATACACAGTTCAACTTCTGCATTTTCCATATTAAAATGTTATAAAAATACCTCTTTTTATGTTTCTTGATATTTTTATTTGAGTTAATTGTATTTTTGATCACCACTTTTATATTTTAAATTCCTTTCTTTTGATAAGTTAATAATGTTTGCTGAGCTACAAATCTTCATATTAGCAATAAGCCTATAATTTTCTTCTCCATTAAATGAATAAACTTTAAAATTTGCAAAACAAAAATAATTTACTGACCATAAAATGCAAGCAACATTTTGACACAGCAAAGTTCAACTGCCAGAGAAAACAACAAAAGTCATAATTGCTGAAATATGTCCGACAGACTGCAAGTATGCATACAACCAGAAAATATAAAATGAAATATAATATATATGAAAAAACAGACCGATGATGCTCAATGATGGTTAAAATAATGATGATTAAATGTATTTTTTAAAACAATATCTACGATTCCTCTTAAACTAGGGTGACAAATGTTTTTACAATAAAGGAGGACACGAGGCTACATGAACAACGTAAGCACATTATAAATGGTTGGAATGCGCTTTAGCCCACTGCTTGGCGGCAATTGTTTTTGAATGAGCAATAAACGCGCCAACATGGGTAACTCCGTATATCCACGAACATGGCTGACTGGGTATTTTGAAGCTACGGAAACATGTAGTTTTCGCGCATGCGTATTTCCTATTTTATAAAGAACGGTTTTATTGGTAATGTGAGATGACGTAGCGGTTTATTCGAAATTCTTACGTGTTAATTTGAGTAGTTATTTCAGTTCTCGTTTTATTCTTTGAATGCGGTGTTTTTCTATTGAGTGTTTGTTATTTTCGTACGTATATTTCGCTAAATACCAAGTCGCTATGGATTTAGCTGTGATGCTGAGAGAGGTGAGTGAATGTACATGTACATTTATTACTTTATTGGAAGTGCAAGTTGCTTAATTTTTATATTTTGTTGCCTTTTATTGAAATAATTTGGCTCAGCTGAAGAACAGAACGCTGGTATCGTTTGCAATTTATTTTATTTTGTTGATTTGTGCACATTGCCTACATTGTGCAATTCGCTGATGTTTTTTTTAAGTTAAAACGGAACGCTGTGCACATGGCATTTTCTTGTAATTTATTTTCGTTATTTTAGCTTATTTTGTTGATTTGTGTACGTTGCCTACATTGTGCAATTCGCTGAAGTTTTTTTTAAGTTTAAAAGGAACGCTGTGCACATGGCATTTTCTTGTAATTTATTTTCGTTATTTTAGCTTATTTTGTTCATTTGTGTACGTTGCCTACATTGTGCAATTCTCAGATTTTTTTTTTAAGTTAAAACGGAATGGTGTGTACATGGTATCGTTTGTAATTTTAATGCCCTTTTAAAAAAAATTCCTTCTTTCTTCGATGCCGTTTTGGTGGAGCGTGTCGGGAAGGTTATGTAACAGCATAAAATGTGTAAGTATTACAACATAAAATGTAAATAATTAATTTAAACCTAACTGACAAATATTTTAATGATCATAATGTTCGTTTTGCATATTATTTTATTATCCTTTTGTGGCAACAGTTTCCATACTAATTTATGCTTTAGAATTCTATGTTTTGTTTACAATAGGTTTTCGCGGAGCGTGTCGGGAAGGTTGCAGTTGCAAAGACGTTTCGCAGAAACGCGACGAATTGGCGATTTTCAAAACATCACCAAGCAGTGGGCTAAAGCGCATTTTCACCCAGAGTTGTATAATAAAATTATATTATTGAACAAATAAAGCGTGAATTCTACTTAGTAAGGCACTTTTACCTGAGTATAATAATTATACAGTGAAAAAAAGAAATTGGTATTTGCGTCAGATGTAATATTATAGACACATTAAAATAAACAAAGTGCGCAAAAGTGTGAGGGTGTGAAACAAGTGTGCCTGCGCAAAGTTTTGATATGCCCAGAATGTGCTGTGTATGTGTTTTATTATCATGTTTTTCGAACTGCATCATCACATGACAATTGACGCGTAACATTTCGACGCAGCATCTTTAAATAATACAGAGATAAACAGATTAGTTGTAAAATACTGAAAAGGAGGACACTTCTTGAGGAAGGACAGAGACTACCAAAGGAGGACGATTGGTCATCTTACTTAAGCTGGTTAATAATTCAAGTAATTTCTTAATTTAGCAATTTTATCAAACCTTAATTTCCCCGTCATTTTTAAGTTTGATTTCATTAAAAAAAAAGGGGGTAAAAGTTCACAATTGGGTACCCCTTGTTTTTTGGAGATTCTTTTTTGACGCCAAGACCGGAACGCACAATTTCAAGATGGCCACTACACAAAACCAAAATAAAAAGTCAAAGAATTGCACAAACTCTGTATCCATGTACACATCGATCAATTTTTACTTAGAAAAACATGCCAGAATTGCACAATTTAGGCATTACGCACTGCCTTAACTTTGTCCATGTACACATCAGTTTATTTTCACTTGAAAAAAATCAGGAAGCTAAAACAAAGTTAAAACTATCATGGTAACCAGAAATGGGGCTTCATCGCCAAATCTGAACAAAATTTTTCGCTAATCGAAGGGGCGCCCAATTCTACATTAAAGGCAAAAAAGGCAACTCCTATGTCTAATGAAATCTTTTTTAAAGAACAGAGATCTAGTTAGTTCAGTTTACAACTTTCAATTAGCTTGCACTGAATAAACTTTACCTAGCACATCCATGTTGCATTTTTTAGGTATGTCTATTACACGCAGACACACAAATTAAAGACAAAGACAGATTTTACGAATGTCTGTTTACATAACACATACATAGAGAGTTGAAGTCAGTTACAGTAAGCAAAATTATTAAACGATCACACCTATTAAAAAGATAAAAGTTTCTAGTTTACACGCATTTCCGTAAATGGTTAGCTCATTATCGAATGTAACAACAAATAAATACAATAAGGAATGATTTTTCATCCACTAATGCTCCTTATAAAGATCCCACTCCAAATTTATACATCTAATAGAAATTTATTAATGCAAATCATTAACTAAGTAAGATCAAAGTTATTACCTAACAATTCTTTTCTCTCCTTACGCTGAAGAGATAACATTTCATCATACGATAGCGCTTCTGCCATGATTATACAATTTGCATTAACTTCGTTCTTCTGTTATTTTATAACAGAAAAAACGGTTAATACTTTCTAAACATACATAAACATACGCATGCGCCACTCAAATAAATCGTCTGGACAAGGCTGTTCTGCTTAACCGATAACACATTGGAATTTCTTCAGTTTTTGACACATTGTAGGCTGCACTTTAGGGTACATTAATTGTTAGCTTACATCTCAATTTTCTTATATCTTTTGTAGCTAATTCCAAGCTCATAAATAAATTTTTGTATAGTCTGCGCGTAAGCTTAATATATCGACCTGCTTGCATAACGAGTTAGTGGATGCAAAACAAGACACTGTCTACTTTGCCTGTTAATCTGTCTCGTTGAAAAATCCAGTAAATCATCTGGCAATATCCTCTCTACAATGACGTGTGCGACCGAACGATGTATGTGGTGGAGTGCGTTCATTGTGTATCAATTAGTATCCGTATTTTGTTGGTATTAGTCTCCTGTTGTTGAACAAATATTGCCCATCATTTATACATACTGTGTTAAAATTTCTAACGCTTCGAAAATTTATTAATTTCAAAAGTGTGCAGAATATCAGAATCACGGTAAAAGAATCATAGTGAAGGGTATGCACGTATTTAGTACGTTCATTTGTGATTTTTATAATTTAGTTGGTCTTTTAATGAGCAAGGTTAGAATGTTAAGGAAACAGTGTAGTTTCCTTTCATGCCAATATTTTCTAATTCTTTCCATATCATTCTTACCAATATATGATGTACCGTGAGCATCTTCATGCGCTTTTCCTTAATATGCTTTGATTTCGAAGTACTCTCTTTTGGGACGTTAAATCTCTATAATGAAATTACGGTTAAACCTTAAGTTATGAAGCATATATTTGTATAGATGTTAACGATCGCAGTTTTTTATCGCATTAACCGGAAGATCTTCGAATCTTAGTCGTCGATTCCTCTCCCGATTTTTAATCTATGTGGATTTTGCTAAGGAAGATGTTACCCTACCCAACAATTAATGAAATTTAAAGCATGAAAATTCCATTTCCCTACCCGTAGTGATTTTGAAAATTTTTATTAAATTTTATTTCATTTTAATTGACTTAATCTACTGTAGGCATTTGTAGAACTTTCATTAAGATTTCATTTATGTTTTATCAATTAATATTGGTGTGCAATTTTATCTTAATTAGTAAGTGGGGTACATTATTAGGTTTGTCCACATAATAGTATGTGTTGATTTTATTTTCATGGTATTTTGTTATATTAAAAACTTTTCTTCCTTACTGGGAATTTTCTCTGTAAAAGTGCATGAATAACAAAATGAAATTATCCAAAGAACAGAGTATAGTATCTATTTATATATTAATGTATTTTACATCAGAATCACGTTGTAAATAGTTCAGTAACCAGAATTTGACATAATAAAGTGAAATTTAGGCAGTTAAGGAGCTGTTATGAAATAGCATTGCCAAGCAACATGGAACTCTTGTTTTTTTATATTTCGAGGTTAGCAGCTTTGATGTATGATAATTTTAACTTATTGGAAATCGATTTTTTCCAGTTACTTTATCAGACATCATCTGAGGTAATTGTAATATATCCAAAGTGTGTATGTTTTTGTTCATGATAAAATGTACCTTTCTGTTTCGGTCATAATGATGTGTGTCATGCAATAACAACAAATATTTTTTTTAATAAATCTTTTCCTGAATAAAGTAAAGAAGTGTTTAAATGAAGTATAGAGAAGATACAAATCGTAGAAGGATTAGGAAGAAGTGAGTGTTGCCACACAGCAGATATAAATCATGCAGTCTTATGTCTACTCCTATGTAGTAAAAAGTCTTCAGAATATTTGAATTTCACAGTATGTTGATATGGAAGCACTGGAATTTCAAACTGAAGATTCATAATAATATTCATTGTAGAAGGTTCTGAAGTAGCAGGGTAAGATTTGTTGGTTTTAATGGAACTCATTTAAGAGTCAGAAGGAGAGATGGTAGATTCTCAGATTGACCAAATAACTACAGATAGAAATCTAAAATGCATTTGCATCATCTTACAAGTGCATCAGTAGGAGGTTTGGCTTTCTATGACTGAGAACCTATAGGTTTTATAACAGAAACTAGGATACTTGTCAGACATGTGTCATAATTGTGAGTATAAACAGGAATATTTTGATCAAACGATGTGTAATTGTGTTTTTCAAATTACTTATTTGCAAAGCATTCTTGCTTCTTCCATAAATCACTAACAAGATCAGGAGGCATTCTATCTAAGTATGCCATTAATCTACCCAATATTTATTATTCTGTCCAACATGTAAGGAGATACTCCTGAAAATAAGGGCCACAGAATAATGCCTTACATAAGGTACCCATATGTGCATTCGCTTAAAGATCTCAGTCATGCAATGTAATCTACAGTGATCGCGGGCAGCTACAGCCAATTTTCTGCAGCTTATGAACCAGCTCCAAGCAGACATACTACTGCTGCAAGAGCCATACACTACACATAACAAATTACCGGGCACTCCAGCATCTAGCGAAGTGTTCCTTTCAACCAATGCATTAGCGGGTATAGTGTATGATGGTCCACTGGTTCCAACTATTTTGCATCAGGCAGAACACTTAGTCACGACAATATTTGAGACAAGAGACACAAAATTAATTATCACCTCTATTTGCTGTCAACCTAGTTCACCGATAGGTCCTCCTCTACGAGATCTGGAAGTTCTTTTTACTCATTCAATCACACATGGGATTATTGCCGGAGACTTCCAACGTCACCAGCCCCCTGTGGGGAGGGAGGAGAGAAGATACACGCGCCAGGAGTCTCATGGACTTCTTGGCATGCCATAATATTGTGGTCGCCAATGAAGCTGATTCCCCAACAACCTTTTGGACTATGCGGGCTGAGGGATGCCCGGACTTGACTATCGCAATGCCAAACACAGCTGCTCTACTGCAGGATTGGGAAGTAGAAGATGAAGAGACAGCCAGCAATCATCGTTTGATTACCTTCAAGATTGGCCTTCCGACCACTTATGTGATGAAGAAGCGATACAAAATCATTTATGGAGAACATCAATATTTTCTAAATGCTCTGGCTCCACATGTCCCACATCTAATTGACTTGCTCACAAAATGTGTTACTCAAGAGGACCTGGATGATGCCTACAATCATATGATTAGCTACATAGATACTGCATGCAAAAGTGCCTACAGGGTCAAGAATTACAAGAACAGGCGAAATATGCACTGGTAGACCCAAGAGCTCCAATACAACGCAGCTGCACAGAGTCCCTACGTCAACGTGTGCAAGCTGCACATGATTCGGCTGTAAAAGAGCTCCAGCTACAGGAGTATCAAATATCCTGTGCAAAATATAAAAGGGCAGTGCAGTGTACTAAGGTTGCTTCCTGGCGGAACTTCTACACTAATACAGCCGCTGCCTATGGTCAGGCCTACAAAGTAGCCGCCAATAAAGTTTCTTGGCCTACGACGCACCCGAGAAATTTCTACCTGAGTGCAACAAACAATGCAGATGTGGTAAGGCATATCCTCGAAAACATCTTTCCAGGGGATAACAAGGCAAGAGACCAGCCAATGCACCAAGAGATGTGAAGGAAATTCATCAACTATAAAGGCCAACTACAACAGTATTTATAAAACTCCCCCAGTTGCTACAGTGATAGGGAAGGTAGTAAAAGTGCGAGACCCGAAAAAAGCTCCTGGACCTGATGGGGTTAATAATAATATCATCAAGATTATCAGCAGCAGGTTGCCATACCTTCTTACTGCCTTCCTAACAGCCCGATAGAAGCTCTACTGCTTCCCTGCCATCACAAAGATAGCTGAGGTGGCCCTCTTTCTCAAGCAAGGGAAAGATCCTAACAATCCATCCTCATATAGACCCATCTGTCTACTTCCTGCTCTTGGGAAACTTTTGGAGAGACTAATCCTGTGCCGACTGTGGTTCCATCTCGGAACAGAATAACCTAATTCATCAAACACAGTATGGTTTTCGTGCTGGATACTCAACCGAATTTGCACTGCAGCAGTTAGTCGACTCAATCCATAAAAGTAGAGCCAAGGATTTCCTCAAAGCGATCGTGGCTTTTGACATTAAGGGAGCCTTTGACTTGCTGTGGTGGCCAGATATCATTGAGGCTTTAGAACAGTTTCACTGTCCTTCTACCATTAGATATCTGCTTAGAAGCTACCTAGATAATAGACAAGTCCAAGTCACACTGGTCGGAGCAACGGTGACCAAATCCCTACAGAGAGGTTGCCCATAAGGGTCCTGCCTCAGGCCAACGTTGTGGAACCTAGTTGAACATACCATTTTCGCTCTGTTTGAAAACCGAGAAGGAGTCAAACTGATAGCCTACACCGACAACTTCCTATTAATAGTGGCAGGTCGCTCAAACCTTAGCAATAGAACACAAGAGTGCCTAGACATTATTGCACAGTGGGCCAGAGAACATAAACTTGAACTCTCCGCCCAAAAAACGCAAACTCTCATCATAGGTCGAGGACCTCCACTGCAGCGAAACCCCAGCCTCAAGTTACTCGGAAGTAGAAATAAATGTGTTACAGAGCTGAAGTATCTTAGATCAGAGACTTTCCCGGTTACCGCACATCATGATATTAAAGCAATGCTCAATCTCCTAACCAATGCTATGCGGGGAATGGCAGCTATAAGATAGGGGCTGTTTCCGAAAATTCTGCACATCTGGTACAAAACGGTAACTGAGAAGATTGTCACCTATGCCACATCAGCATGGGGTACATGTCTTAACACCAACATGCGACGCAAACTTATAACCACACAGCGGCAACAACTGCTAATGATTTGCAAAGCTTATAAAACTTTCCCCACAGCAGCCCTACAAGTACTTGCAGGTACGCCACCCCTCGGAAAACAACGTTGACACTTATATCACTATTTCGAAAGCAGCCTAAGACATACAGTCTACCGATCTCTTCAGGGATGGATCTAAGACATTGGCAGGAACCGGCTGCACATTCAGCCACGTCTCAGACGGGGAAGTGATGCATGTATGGGAGAGGAGACTAGTGCACTTCAACTCCATATTTCGGGCTGAACTGCTGGCAATCGGTGCTGCTCTGAAGTATAGTGCATAAGTTGAAGGAGCTCCCACACAGATCTACTCTGACTCGGCCTCCAGTCTAGCGGCCTTAGCTAACGAGAGATCACGTAGCCTGCTAGTACAAGAAATTAGGCAGCAGCTATTGCAATGCGACCAGGAGCATGCCCCAAGTCTCAGCTGGATGCAGGCTTGTACTGGTATCCCAGCCAACGAGCTGACTGATGCTGCGGCAAAGGAGGCAGCTACCTCCTCTGACATCAATGTGGAAGGCACACTAAAACCGATCTCTTTCATCAAAAGACAGATGCAAGAGCAATTACTGTACCAGTGGCAACAGAGATGGGATCAGGGCACCACGGGTCTTCGGGTCTATAAGTTTATCCCAAAATTCATGACCGAAACACAGTCCTATACATATTTTATGATTCTATTTTTAACGGGACACGGCCCATTCCTAACGTACAAGTTTCGCTTTGGATTCGTAGGCAATTGACTCTTGCGAATGTGGTGAGATAGGTGACTCTGACCATCTCTTCTTTTCATGCAACCTCGGAGCCCAGTACAGGCTCAAAAAGCCTAATGATAATTACTGCCCCCAATGGTTCCAGAATACAAAAAGACTTAGAAAAGATCAGCTAAAGATAAAGACTGTAATAGATGAATGCATAATAATGTACAGGACAGAGCCCAACAACAGGAATGCAAATGTATAGTAACGACATAGTGGTCCACTTGTAAGCCTTTGGGGTTTAGAGTATACACATTTGCTGACTGGGCACACAGTGTCTCGGTGACTATGGCTAACTTTGACTCATCAAACCTTACTAGTTAGGGACATCAGCTACTGCACAGCTACCTACATCTGACTGTTAAATGGTAACTACATAGTTGCATCACCATTAAATGGACGTGTGCACTAGCACATGGACAACTCCACAGAGTACATAACTCTCAATTAATGCATACTTGTAAAGCTCCTGCACTGCTCTATCTTTACCCTATTGATGGTAACCACTAGCATTACTGTATATATTGTTTGAATTTATGAATGGAATTATCAACTCTGTGATTCCTTTTAAATCTATGCACTTGTAACAATTATATGTAATGCAACAACAGTGTAAATATTTCCATATTCAGATATAATTCCCTATTACCTAATTTTCAGTATGGAAATAGAATGCTAGCAATTCCTCGAAGGCCCTGTAACTGTGTCCACATGTATCGTTACTTATATGAATAGAACAACAAATTTCGTCTCCGTGGAGTTGTGTTACTGTGGGGTGGTCCACTCCAGAATCTCCCTGCTGGGTTGGCATTCAATTCTGTATGGATATACCCAGATATATCTGGGGCGGAAGCCAGCCCAGCGATTTAACCGTTAGACTACGCTCAGCCGTACTTCAGGCCCTTGATAGGTTTGCCTACTTAATTGAGATTTATGGGCCAGCTACTTAGAATCCTGATGGCTTCGGCTGTATCTTTTTAAGCTTTAGTACTTTGAGTTCAAGCCCAAGTGGAGGCTTTGCTGTACACTTTGAGATAGGAGCCGACTGTGTTGAATCTTGAGAAATAAAAGGTAATCAACCCTTCTTGAGTCTTACGTCTCTGTTTACATACTCAAGCAATTATTAGCTTATCGGTGTAAGAGGCTCCCCACATGCAATGGATATTAACTTTATGAGTACATTTCCATTATATAAGTTGATATTATTCTTGTTTGTACATATATATGTGTATATTTTTAATTGAATCTCTTGCATTCCAAAAATTGTATTAGTATACTTCTCTATTTACAAATACTATCTGAAGTGCCGATCCACTTCTAGTTAGGGTTTGGCAGCTAGTATATATACTCCGTGGAGATACCCGAAACTCCGATGTGGTTTATACCTGTGACCAGGAGTTAGCTCAATGGCACACTACTGCTACTACTGCAAAAGTTGGAACACAATGTTAATTACTGCTAAATTTAATTTGTATTAAAGTATTTAGTAATGCAGGAAAACTGACCTTTCGGAAGAAACAATGATTCATCTTTGTGTCTATGCATTCATACTATGTTTTCTCTCGGATCTATGTTTATGACATGAAAAAGGGAAAAAAATTTTTATTAATATTAGGAAAACTGAACAAAGTACTTCAATGTTTGAGATTTACGAACGACTTTGCTATCCTAAACTCTTAATTGCCACAAAGACCAACAGGCAGTTATCGTAACATTTAACTATTTCCTGTAAAACTTCTGAAATTCTTGAAATTAATTCCATTTAGATTTACAAACTATTTTATGCTAAAATTAAACTTCCCAGACAGTATTTTAGCCATTGGAGATCAAGGCTTCTAGGAGCCTGCTGATTTTCTTTCCTCTTTTGCAGACACCGACCTCTAATCGTTTACTGAAAGAACCAACCTCCGGGCGACAAAATCGCTCCTATAATATAAATTGCTTAGTAACGTAAGTTTTATTTATTTTATTTTTTTATTTATTTATTTATTTATTTTTTTTTGTAAATATCCTGTCATTTTGTTTTTGTCAAAATCCAAATGTTAAAAAGATACATTCACTGAGATATTAAACTTTTTGAGTAATAAAATTATGAAAAGTGTCGTACACATTTTATTTTATTACTCTCATATATATATATATATATATAGTAAAATAATTTTAAAAAACTAGCAGCAAAAGGATGAAAGCATTCAAATTATAATGCATATATCCCATTTATTTCGATAAAAAAGGAATTTCTCTTTATCCCTTTTGTATTTGAAAGATTATTAGATTACAAGACAATAAATAAACAAAAAAGGGAATAAAAACATTATAAGAAAGTAAAAGAAAAATTAGTAGTTAATAAATTAGAGAAAAATCAGTATTAAAGCAAAATTTAAATCTGGCAGTACTTTTTCTTGCTATTCCTAAGTCTAAAAAAAATAGATATATGCATATTATTTCATCTGTCATCATGCAGTAATGAAAAAAACAGTGCTAGAAAAAGTAAGATTTAAAACTGTAAACATTTAAGGTTTTTTGGAGCAGGAAATATAAAAAATAAGTTAAGTTCCCCCATGTGATTTGAACTTCTGATTGCCGGTTGCAACCACTAGTATTACTAGAGCAGGCAAGATTTTGATAATTTGCTATTATTAAAATGTAGATTGAATGGGTAATTCTAAACTTTCAATAGCTTAAGTGAAATGTTAGTACTCAAATTAATTTTTTTTGATATTTTTATAAGAAACAAAAATATATTTATTAGAATGCCAGATTTAACCTTTTCAATTGTGTATAATTTTATATGCTCATAACTAGCTCAGTATTTTATGAATTAATTTTTTTATATTTCTAATGAGAAAATATAAATATATAAAAATAATTGATAGTATCATTCTTATTTTAGTATATATAAATCTGAAGTAACTAAGTTGAAGCTGTAATAAAGGAAATTATTGCAAGTTGTAATATCAATTGAAAAGCAAAAACAGAAACTATGTGAAAACAAATAGCTTATCTGTCGAAACTAACTTTCCCTTACTAGAAATATTGTATTGCTAGCAAATGTTTCTATGCCATTTAATCTACAATATTCAGTAATACTTGACTATTAGATTAAAATGGGTATGTCATATTTCCATGAAATCTATTCTTACAATTCCCAATTTAAGTTCCATGTGCTTCTAGAAACAGCACATTAAATGAGACGATAAGAATATCTTTGAAATCAGTATTGAACAAATACTTAAATAAATTTAAATTGCAATAATCTAACGATAAGAGTAGCAATTAAACTCTTTTTGGAATTTTGTTTCGACAAAGGCATATAAATGGCCAAAATACATGGGAATGTGTGCTCTGTGTGATTTTTCTCACTTATCTGATAGTAACATCTGAACAAACCCACAAAATTCATCGTGGCAAGGAGTGCAATATTGCGCCTGTCGTTGGCAAGAGCCTTGACCACCGTACAGCTGACAGTACGACTTCGCTCAGTTCTGCCCTCAATTCTGATGGACAGTACCCAAGGGAGATGGGTTTGTAGGCCTCCCACTCCTCTTCCCATACCACTAACCTCTTGAGAGGATTTTCAGCTCGCTGCATATTAAGAGCACCCCCATGGTGCATGGACACTGTACATTTACAAACAGACATACCTTTTCCGAAATTCGAACCCGGACCCATCCGTACTACAGTAGGTTTCTCTAACCTATATACCGTCTAGGCCTCTTAAGTGAGAGTGCTTGTCAGTACGTCAAAAGGTTCAAGAATAAATGCCGTTAAGAAGGCATTGCTCACCCATTCTCAGTGGAGATCGTACATACTTGAAAACTTGCATATGATATACACTCATGTCCATAAATTAAGGATAATGCAAAATCAGGCAAAGGAAGAGTTGGAAGCAAAACAAATTTGACTTATTTGTAAAGCTTATTTATTAAACAAAAGGTAAAGAGCAAAAAAAGATGCTATATGTTTGATATTATTTAAAAAATTAGCAATTTTTTTCTCCCTGGAGCAAATTACAAAAAACACCTATTTACAAAAAAAAAAAAATATTCCATAGTTGGTATGATTGTTAATACATTGTATGTCTCCCAGACGATGCAATACAGTCCATAGAACTCCTAATCATGCTGAGTATCAAATTATCGATCTGATCTTGGGGGATATTACACCACTCAAAAAGCAATGTTCTCTGAAGTTCCGGTAGGCATGTAGGAGGAGGTTGATGGGCTGCAGCTCGTCGGCCAAGCATGTCCCACACGTGCTGTACTGGATTCAAGTCTGGTGAGAATGCTGGCCAGTCCATACGAGTGATATCCTCCGATTGAAGGCATTCGCTTACGATGTTTGCATGGTGAGCACAGGCGTTGTCATCCATAAACACAAATTGCGCGCCCATGAGGCCCCGAAACAAACGTACATGCTGTTCCAGAATGACGTCCTGATAGATTTGGCTTGTCATGGTTCCAATTTGAACATGCAGGTCAGTTCTGAAACCCAGAATAATTCCATCCCAAACGAGCACTCCTGCACCACTGTAAAGGTGTTGTTCAATGATGTTTTCTTGGTGGTAACGGGTACCTGGAGCTCTCTATATGAAAGTCCGGCGAGAATCAGACTGCAAGCTAAACCTGGACTCGTCGGAAAACATCACACAAGCCCACTGTTGCGGTGTCCACAATGTATGCTCTCTACTCCAGGCTAACCGCAGGCGACAGTGAGTTGCAGTAAGTGAAACGCATTTGACAGGTCTACGAGCATATAGACCAATCTGCCCTAAGCGTCTGTACACTGTCTGCCTTGAAATTGTCGTACCAGTGACTGAAGAGAGCTGACGAGACAGGTCTGAGGCTGTGCTCCGCCTGTTTCCTTTGGCAGTAACTGCCAAATACCGGTCCTCATTCGACGTTGTAACTCTGGGGCGACCTGTGCTGTAACATCAACTCACATTACCATCATCTTGGAATCGTTGCCAAAGCCTGGAGATGACACTCTGGGCAATTCCAAGTTCGTCTGATGCTTCCAGTTGGGTACGCCCACATTCCAGACGGCCGATAATTCTACCATGTAAAAAATCATCCAAATGCGTCCTTTGTGTCATAACTATTCGGTTATTGCACTGAAATGCTTATAAAGCGCCTGCAAACAATTTTACTTCTTTGCCTGTATTCCTTATATATCACTCTCTTACACTCTCGTCATCATGATGTACCACCGGTGTCATCTGGTTACTTCCTGAAATTTGCATATGATTCTTGAAGATGTGTGTAGTGATTTTACAGGTGATATATTTATTTTAGAGTTCGATTTCCGCGTGACTCCAAATTATCCTTAATTTGTGGACATGAGTGTATTACAGAGTTGCAGTCAATTACGCAAAGCATAGAAAATTTATTTGAATTGACTTGGATAAGAGTTGCCTAAGCATCTTACGTAAAGAAAAATTCTTACCGTTTCATGAATAATTCCTTTTTTTAATGCAGCTCTTTGAGAGTACTTTTCCTCGAACGAAACATAAAGCAGGGAAAATTTTAAATGAAAACTGACAAACAGAATTTTATTTCAAATTGACTATTCATGTTATCATTCTTACATTCTTTGTCATTTGAGTACACTAATTTCAATTGTTTCTTGAGATACTGTAATGCTGTAATATAATTTGTAAGTGGAAGTTCCATAATTTCAAACTTACTCGCGTATGAATAGAAAAATTATTAAAAAATATAGAAAAAAAATTTTAATGTTACAGTTCATTTAACTAAAGCTATGAGAATTAAAAAGGAGTTTCATATGTTTTGTTTTGTACATTTAATCTGTAAAATGTAGAAAAGGGAGAAAACCCTGTCTTCGAATCCTGATAAATGTTTTTTTTTAGTCTGGCATAAGAATTTTTTGCAATCCGTTTGATTTAGAAATGCAGTCTCTCAAATCAACTCAATAAAATTTTAATTTAAATTTCATATTGCTAGCAAATGCACAATAGCTGAAATTACCGAAATATTTTTAGAAAACCACCAAAATTCTAGAAATTGCTTTAAAATTCAGAAAAACTTATGCTAGGAAAATTATTGTTTGATCAGTCCCATGATCAAAAGATCAAGCATTTACGAGGATTAATTTGACTTTTAGGAACAATTTGTGAAAAAAGCGTCAGAGCTAAATATAAATATGTATACCATATTTTTGAAAAATTCCTGAGGGATACTGTATTATTATTCCAAGTATATGTGAACTTATAATGTCAAGAAAAGTGAATCGGTAAAAAAAGGTTAAAATTTGATTTCCCAACATAAAATGGTCTACCAATAAACAAATACAGAGATAAAATAGTGAAAAAGTAAACACGTCGAATAATTGAGAATTTACAACAAGAATGCACGCTAAAATGCATCAAGAAGATTCTGAGATGCGAAACGAACAGAACAAGTACTTGCTGCTATTCATTAGCAGGGAGATCTTTTATGGCTTATCCATCACTCTAAGGGGAAGTAAACACACCGCTCTAGGCAATGGCCCATCTTAAAAGCGTTTCCTGCAAGTGAAACCGACTTTTTGGAGGGAGTTGTCAAATAAAAATACAGCCGTTTTCAAAGCATTTTGTTCTGAAGGGTCAGCCTGTGAATGGTTAATCTCTTTTGATCATTTTGAAAGTATGAAAACTGTTAAAAGCATAATGATGTGATTTAGGAGATAAAATTGATTTAGATCACTGTAACCTGTTTCCAAAAATTCGTCAGTGAAATGTTGTCCTAAGTTAAATGGTTTAAAGATGAATGTGTAGGGAGAAACCACTGAAGGGTTGGTTTACAGACATTTTGTAAAATAAATGTGCAAACAGCAGTCCTCTAATGTGGCAGATACCTGTAAAATTGGGGAAATATAATTTTGTAATGCTATATGGCTAGTTCAGGCAATGAAAGAAAATGTGTTTACAAATGTATTAATAGTAAAGAAAAAGATCTTGATTTACCTACTGCAGGAGCATGGTTGTCAAATGAATTGTCCAGTAGTGTCCTGAATGCATTTATACATGCAGATGAAACAGTTTTGCAGTATCTGTGTTGTACCAAAGTACATATTTATTTAAAACTGTAAGTTTGGTTATAAAATGTCAGTCATATGACCATTGTATGCTAAGTCTATATGTATAGTGAAATAAAATCCCCAGTGTTTTATAGAAGTAAATAGTTTACTAATAGAGTGTGTAATGAATGACGTCAGTAATTTTTAACGAATGCCTTTTGAATAATATAATGAACTGAAGAATCTTTCTTTAAACAATATTGCCATAAATATGCCAATTCAGCGATTGGCAGTGGGGAGTGCAATGGATGTATATTGGAATTCTGGCCTATAATGATGTTTAAAGTGAATGTGTTTTCTGAGAGTAATCAGTGTTTAGTAGATATGGCTCAAAGGCATCATTTCAGTGAAGGTCAAAAGTGCCGAATAAGTTGTAGAAGGGAGAGGTCAAACGCAAATGGAGGCCACCCAGGATTTGAATATCCTGCATAGCATTATGTCAAGAGTTTGGAGCTGTTTTCTAAGCACTGGATGATTTGATGGACAGCCCGATCAATGGCAACCAAGAGCGACAACTGCATCAGAAGACCATTTTCTGTTGTTGTCGGCTCGAAGAAACTGCGAAGTGAATACAAGAGATTTGGTTTTAGACCTTCAGGCTACCACAGTAACTCTAATTAGCTGTTCTACTGCTGCATGAAGGTTTAATAAGGTTGAACTGTATGCAAGAAAACCAATGTTTTGTGACCCACTCACTCCAGCTTTCATGGGGGCCTGTTTAGACTGATGCCGTCGTCATGTTCAATGGAGCCAAGATCACTAGGTCTGAGTATTTTTTACTGCCGAGTCCAGGTATAGTCTCAACAGTGGTTTTAGATGTGTTTTGTTTTGGAGAGAGAAAGGAATATGCAATTTTCCTTCTATTGTCTGTGAAATATCCCATTTCCATGACCGTGGTTTAATGGTTTGAAGAGAAATCATGATAAATGGCTGCACCTAGCTGCATCTTTCAAGGAGGTTCTATAACCACTTGGAAATATGTGTACAAGGTATTGGAACCCCAAGTTAGACTGTTTAGGGATGCGGTTGGTCCAGAGGTTTTGCTAATGGATGACAATTCTAAGCCTCATCGAGCATGTGGTGTCAGAATGCTCACAAACAGAAAATATCACTCTAATGGATTGGCCACATTACTCACCCAACTCGAACCTGATGGAGCCTGTGTAGGCTGCCAAATTCCTGCCTGGATCCTCCAGTATCTGAAAACTGCACTTTTAGAAAAGCGGCATACAACTCCACAAGACTAGATCAACATTTTGGTAAAGTCTGTGAAATCAAGATGTGGGGGGTGATCATACATGATATTAAAGAAAAAATTTATCCACAAGAGATGACTTCATTTTTCTGGTTAATCTTCCATAATTGGGGTGAGGGTGAAACTTGGCGAAAGTTTTTGATTTTGTTGTGGTTTCTGGTTGTATGTTTTCCTGTGGCAAACCTAGAACTTTATTTTGGTGATAATGAGTGTGAGTTTAGTGTAGCCAGAAGATTTTTTTTTTTAATTTTCACATACTGTGTTTATTTTTAAAAGTTTTACTGTTTATTATTTATAGGAAGTTAAGCTGTTGTTGGTGGGAGAATGTTGGATTTCAGTTGACGTGAAATTTATAATTTCTTTCATTTAATTTTATTTAGTTAGTGTTTTTAGAGTTTTTTTTTGTTTGTTTGTTTGTTTGTTTCTTGCATGGGGCAATCTAAAGATGTGGATTCTTTAAAGATTTGAATGAAAGTAGTTTTGTGTATTGAATTCCATGACGATAGTAACTTATATATTTTAGTGAATTTATAATGTATCCATTGTTAGTGAATTTGAATATATTTACTTGGTTGACGATTTTGGAGTCCGAGGAAAGTGTTATACAATTTATTATTCATAATATTATTTTATCATGAATTACATAGATAGGAATATGGTTTTACTTGCAAAGCTGATGGACTTTGTTTCACTCATTTAGTATTTTATCATTTCATTTTACTATTCTGTTTACGTTAAATAAAGGCATTTCATTACTGCAAAACTTAAAAGTCATTTCTGTCATTATCCTTAAATTTTTATGTCCAGTGTATAATGTTTCTCTTAGCATACGAAGTTGTATAAATTACCAGAAAATGTCATAGCTCTAATTCAGCTATGTAAGTAATGAATTATTGGAGTGATAAAAGAATAATATTTGCCTTGACATGAGTATTAGAGTCCTTTACAATGAGGAAGATATGGATATACATGGAAGTGAATTGGTTAACTAGTTTTCTTTTATAAATGCTGCATTTACTGACGATATCTTGTTATCTCATCTCAAGAAAGATAATAAGGAACTGTTTTAAATATTCAAACCTGTAGAGTCATTGAATTTTTTTGAAACCAGAAAACCAAAGAAATCCACAATCCCCGTTCCAGGATTCGAACTCCAGACCTCTTAATTGCCATCTGGGTATGCTTCCAATTACACCATGAAGGCAAGAGGAAGAAAGTTTTTTTCAGATCTTTTAAGAAATGATGAAATTGAGGAAGATGAAGAAAATGCAACATCTCCAAGTAATATGAATTGTGAGAAATTTAATATGTGGGTAGATACTGATGAAAAATTCAAGTTGCAATGTTGATGACAGAAGAAAATATCTGCCAGTTACTTTCTGAAAGGAATCCGAGCACATTATATGATAAATTGTCTTAAGATTGTAATTATGGAATCAGTGAATTCCCTACAAAATGATGAGGTAAGTGATGTTTTCCGAGTGTTAAGATTAGAGATGTAGCTTTTATCAAATAATTTCCAGAAACATTATAATGATTTCATAAAGTAATTATTGCATCTTCTTTATTAAAATGCCGTAAAAGTACGTATTTATATGTTTCTAGTTATATTTCTTTAAATTTCATTGTTATTTTGAAAGATTTTTTTTTCAATCTCTTATGATAACATTAAACAATGGTAGCCGAAGTTTCCCATTTCATTGACAGTGTCTCAGTCATCAGTCAACTAACAATTCGTAAAATCTGTAGTATGGTGGAATCTAAAAGATATCACTATTGGTGAGGAGAAAAGTGACGAAAAGGTTGTTAAGAATGAAAAGATTTCAGTTAATTGTTTTGTGGGGAATCTTAACGTGATAATTATGGGACTTGAATTCTGTAACTTAACAGGAAATTATGGCTGTGTACAAAATTAAAGAGAAGGTGTTAGCACGAAAACGGAAACAATATTGAAAGAAATATTTAATAAAACAAATAAATAATGAGTTTATTATTATTATTATTCCCTTAAGGTCATATGCCTCGTAATTTCATGCACAACTATTTCATGTTTTTAATTTAATAATTTCTACATGTCATCTTATTACATTTAAACTGATCATCTATTTAAGTTGATGATTTGGAATCAATGAAGTCTACAGTTCTGGCTCTTAGACTTTGTACTGTACTTTCAAATCTATGAAATTCAGTACAGGTGAACATGTGTTTCGCTCATGTTGCCCTTTTCCCACTGATAACTATCTACTTTAAGATTAAATTTGTTAGGTGTATACATTTGTTGGGTTCTGTTATTACATATTCGAAACTATCTGAATAAAAAAATGACACAGTGCTATGTATTCTCTCAGTAAAATGAAGACTGTTACAGTTTGTTGCCTTTTGACATCAGGCTTTATGTTGATTATTTCATACATGAAATGATCAGTCATTAAAACCATAGACTAAAGGTTATATCGTGTTATCAGATATGTTCAAACTCTGAATACTTGCCTAGCATCCTTTAATTACTCTTTGATGATCAATACTTAGAACAATAACCATCACTAACAAAGTTGTCAGGAAAAGAAAAGCTGCTGGTTAAAATAAGCTAAATATAATTTTTTGTATACATTAAGCATATGTATTGGTAAATATGTTTTTTTTTATTTATTTATTTTATTTTTTACAGAGTTTTTTCTGGAAACAAAAGACTATGGATAGAATATATTTGCCAGAAAACGGATCCTAAGTCATTTTACAAAAGAGGAAAAAAGAACCTAAAAGTTAGATTAAAGAAAGTTGTGCTAAGTTAATATATATATGCATAGGAAAACTGTGTATAAACTGCTGTACAAATTTTGCCTTCAGTGCTTTTTACCTGCTATGTTTGGAAATCTTTTTTCTTCCAAACATTATACAGTGTGGCAGTTAAATATTGAGATTTTTTTTTTAAATCCTTGTTAAAATGATGGGCTAAAACTACTCAACATTTATAGAAGCTGTTTATCACCTGGTCGAGCAGAAGATTTTTGATGCCATGTTTTACATTATCCAGTAAAAACTTATTCCTATCAGGCACTGCATCATAATGCATATTCACTTGGGTCAATAGGTGTCCAGCAATTTTTGGTCTGAAAATAATGTATACTAAATCATCTGTTTGTTTTCTAAGATTTGTTCCTTTGTAAATTTTTTCCACTAATGAATTAGTAACGGCCAGTGATAGAAAAGTTCTTTTTCTGTAACATCTACTTTTAGTGCCGTAGTAGAAACAGACTTCTGTAAATTACTTTTTATTATCTGATTGCAGCAGTGCGTGCTTTAACTCTGAAGCATTGTATTTTGAATATTATACATCTATATAAGATTATTACTTTTGCATTAGAAAAATCAGTGTTATTATTTAATTGCCTTGTTGCATGCATAGCTGTCAACTCTTGTGGTTTTCTTTGCTTCTCCCTGTAGGTAACTATCTCCTGGTTTTTAGTCTTTTCTAAGGAAAATGTTTTCCAGCAATAAATCAAATTTATTGAATTAATGAAACATGCATATGTAAATTCCATTCTTCCATTCCTTTCTCATCAGCATAATTTTTATCGAGTTTTATTTGATCTGAATTGTCTTAATTTGGTGTAGACATCTGTAGAAATATTTATGAAGATACGCCCAAAGTTTAATCAGTGACCATTCATAGTCAATTTTGTTTTACATCAGTAAATGGTATAGGTACTTACGAAAAATCCCGTCAGCCACAAGAGAGACTGCGCGAAACCAAAAAAATCAATTAACTAAATAAAGAAAAAACATTCTGTTCTTATTTTTCTTTAAAATTTGTTATATTATCATTTATTTATATTTAATTTTTCATTAAAAGTTTCCATTATTTTTCCCATAATATCGTCATATCGTGGCCAATAACACATTTTTTTTAGGCCAGTAAAATTCCGCAGCTTTGAAAATAGTCAACAGTATGCTCTTCTGTATTAGGCAGGTCCCAAATTTTAATCATTTTTGAAAATGCATGACAGGGGGGAAAAGGCAGTCTTTACTCAAGAATAATAACATAGGTAATCAAGGTTACACCCAACCCAGCATGTTTGAAGAAGACTTCCATTTTTGGCAAAAAATCGCATAGTTTGACGTCTTTTCTTTAATATGCAAAAATGGTCGATGGGTTTTTACATAAGTACCATGGTATATTACGAAGTTATGCGCATAGTAGTATATACACAGAATAAAAAAAGTGGGGTCTAGTACTGTATCTTCCATTCTACTCAGCCAATTGCCAAAATTCAACTTCCATTTTTCATGTCTCAAAAGTGCGACTTGGGATATATATATTAAATTTATATATAGGGTTCTTCTAACATATCTATTTTGACAGAATATGCTGATTTTTCCCATATTTTGATTGACTCAAATTATGCCTAAATGCCAAATTTTGTAAATCGTGGTGAGAAACCCAAAAATTTAGCTTTGTGTACTTTTTTTATTTCGTGCAAAGAATAATTCACTTGGCAAACTTCTCAGTTTATGGCAACCTATTTCACTTTCCCTTTCATTCTGAATGTATGGATTTGCATCCCTGTCCCTTCTGTAAATTAAAAAATTTCGTGATCCCTTAATTTTGTAACTCGATGCTTCTCTTAATTAAAAAAATTTTGCCTTCCCTAAATTCTACTGCCCAGTGCAGCCACACTAGTTCTGACACCGGTCTTGGGCTTAACTGTATAACAAATCAATTATTCTGAATCCAAACAACCTAAATGTAATCTTTTGGCCTGTGAATTACAATCTATTACATTCACAAAATCTTTTTTTTTCCATCAGCATTGGCATGACAGCCCCTTCTGAGCCCTGGCCTTATTCAGAAGCCTTTCCCATTCCACCCTCCTCCCAGCAACTGACCTCAGTTCCTGATTTTCAGAATGGGAAAATCCTCATTCAAGCTGTCTCTCCATCTTTTCATAGGTCTTCCACAAACAGGAGTTCCATTGGAGACTAAAGTTTGTTTTTTCTGCAATCATTCTCAGGAGGTGACTTGCTCATCTCATTCTACTTAATTTTATGGATTGAATAATATGCTTATCTTTAGAAAATTTATAGAGTTCAAAGTTATACTGTTTACACCATACATTATTCTCTAAAACAGCGCCAAAAATAATTCTTAGACTCTTCCTTTCGAAGATCGCCAAGGCTTCTTCCCTCGTAGTCAGAGTCCACGTCTCTAAAGCATAGGTTAAGACGGATTTTATTATTACCTTGTGTAATAGAATTTTTGTCCTCCTCTTTATTAGATGGGATTTCAGATGAGGTCTTAAAGCAAAGAAGCAATTATTTGCAACAGTAATCCTTTTTCTTATTTCAGGATTAATATCATTTTGCTGGTTAATTTTGGAGCCCGAATAGGGGAAATTTTTCACAGATTCAAATTTATATATATATATTTATATATATTATTGAAAGAAATTTCTCCTTGTCAACGCACTCAGCAGTTTGTAGCAGAGTTAGTTGAAGTCTGTAATGATCGCCAAGTATAATATCAACATAAAAAGTTACCATGCCTTTTGGTATTCAATTACTAATTAAAAAAAGCTGTTTACATATTGTGGCTTGAGTCATTTCTTAAGCTGTAGTGTGTTGATAATCATGTTGTGATGAAAGCAAAAAGTAATAAATAATGATTCGCCAAGCTCACATCAGTACTGAAGTCAAATTAAGAATTGGGACTGTCCACATGTTATGAAAAAACATCAAATGACCTAGTGTACAGTATCAAAAAAAAGGGAAAGGTTGCTGGTGATACGGAGGTCTGAATTTTGGACATTGTACTGTATATTTTCTTCTGAAGAAATTGAAAAAAAAAACATTGCCAAACAAATAAAAGTTTTATAAAAATTAATTTAAATATTGTGTGTTCTTGCATATTGTGACAGTGGAATGAAATTTGTTTCTGATCACTTAGAGAAGCTAAAAGCCATAGCTGGGCTTTTTAAGTCATCTGATCAAGAATACCATATTTTTCACAGCTGAAAATTGCTTACTGCGTTATCTACCATTAAGGATTAATTTTTAATTGAAATTTGATAAAGAACAGAAAGAAACTAATTTTAGAAGAAAATAAAAGATCAGTTCCCTGTTTTTATTAAGACCACTTCATTTTGAGGTTAAAAATTATACCTGGTTTATTTGAAAACTTGGATAGTGTATATAACATGTTCTTTGTAAAGAAATACTTAGCAGTTAATGAGATTTTTACTGAAGAAATTAATTTGTTTTTAGGCCACAAGTCTCCAATAAGGCAGTATCTGTCATAAAGTGAAATTATATCTGGTGACTTAATTGAAACTATCTTTTGTAATTTTAATTATTCTTATAATGTCATATGCAGAAATTTAATAAAAGCATGCTGATATATTATTTCTTTTCTTTTCAGAAAGCTGTGGAAGACTTGTATTTACAGTTCATCTAAAGAAGTACCACTGTAGATATATTTAACTGTAAACCAAATTTCATGTTGCAATAACATCTAACCCAACATTTTTAATTAGCGTGTAATTGTTATATATACATTTATAGATGAGGCTGCATGTTTTTTCAATAAATATTTTAAAAGTCTTGGAAATATTTCAAAGTGACACGTTTATGTTTATTTCATACTTCTCTAGATAGCTGTTTGCTGAAATTTGGGTAATTTGTCTTTATAAGGGGGAGAGCAGTTCTTGTCTACAGGTGAAGGAAACCTGTGTCCTCTCACAGTTTTTGATAGTGATACTGAATTTTCTGGTGTTTAATTTGCTTTTACTGAGGAAATCTACTACAGAAAATGTTACCCAGCTACAAATGGGATTTAATGAATTCATGAAACTTAAATTGTGCAATAATGCCTTCCGGCTTGTAGGAAAACAAGAGTTCCGAGACAAGGGAGTTATACTTTAAACATGGTTCCTCCTGAAACCCTTGAGTTTTTGCTGGAAAACATGATGGTAACAGCTAATGGAGAAAGGTTTTTCCACAGCTTTTATCAGTTAAAAATGTAATAATAATACATGATGCTTTGTTTAGTGGCACAAGTATATTTTTACATTAAAAAATTTGATAACCAGTGCTTTTTATTTACCCCCAAATATTCTTCACAAAAAATTAAGAAGAATAAAAAACATGTATTTTTCATTCTTTTTCCTTATCATAAATTTTATTCATGCACTTTTTTATGCATTTCACTTATATTTATATATAACCATTTCTTATTTTCAAATCTTCCCGTGCTATATATCTATTAATGCCTTGTATTAATTTTCCAATTATTTTTTCAATTTCAGTTTTTGAAATTTTCTAGGAAAGTTTCTTATGAATAACTTTTGCTTATATATGTAATATAAACGAATTACATTAGCTTTAATTTGTTCCTATTATTAAAATTAGCAAGGTAGTTAGCTGAACTTCGCACACCTCATTAATAAAAGTGCACATGGAAGGGAAAATGTCAGCAAAAATGTAATGACAGTATAGGATACCAGATGTCCCTCGCAGTCGCACTTCAACTTCCTCTCAACCCAATGTATGTAATCATTATTTAGTTCTTCCTCTTAAGTTACCAATTCTTTGTTGTCTTTGATTTTAAAATGACCAGAGCTAAGAATATATGATATATCGTCAAATGCACTCAGTGCCAACTTTTGTCTTTTACACAGTACTAATTTTATGACGCTTTGACACAATTTTCTTCATAGTCACTGTAGACTGTTCATTACTAAACAAACAATGCTTATAATCATTGTGTATGAGTATGTTTTTCACACCACATCTAAATATACATGCTGTTGTTTCTAATCTCCGAAGTGTTACAACATTTTTAGACCAATTCGGCAAGTCCAGTTAACTAAAACATCTAAAAAGACAAGAGGTTTTGAAAAAACTTCATCCAAGGTAAAATCAAGACAAAATATAATATGATCAGGTGATGCCTGAGCAGCATTACATTTGCTGCAGGTTTTAAAAACTTCTTGCCTTTGTTCATAGGAGAGACCTCCTCAAGTATAAACTGGCAGAACATGACATGGCTTCTATGGCCCCCGAGGGCGAATTCTCGAGTATCAGTCATGTACTTGATCAAAATGATCATCTACTACGGGGACTGTATTTAGGAAGTAATCGAGCAGCTTCTTACGGTTCAATCTGGCTTTTCTTGACTGATGGGTCAGTAATGCCAAGCGTGCCCAAGGTCCATAAATCTGTTAGCGTCTCCATGGTAGACAACCACGGACGTAATTAATAATGATGATGTACTTTCGCTTCTTGAAGTATTGGGCATTCATTCCATAACTGCCTGTTCAAGTTTTGTTTCGATGGCTACAAGACCACAAGGTGTCTCACCGACAACCACCTGACTGAGTTTTCCAGTTACATCAGCCCGAATAAGGATTTCAATAGGATCTTCACAATCATTCTCAACATTTATATTACAAGTAGCTAATTCCTTCAGACAAAGTTTATTGACAGTAGGTGGCACTGACTTACAAATAATTAACTTTAAAGTTGCAATTATTATTCCCATTGTGTTTGCATACCCCTGAATATTTTCCTCTAAATAAAGAGTGTTGCAAATATTGACAAGTGTGAAGCTCCTAGTTTATTGAGCTGTGCTTTGTTATTAATACGATCACTGTGAAGCTGTATCGATAATAGCTCTTGAAACATGTTTTTTCCCATTACCTTTAATTATAACTTTGAATGTTTGCAGCATTATGTCTGGAGTAGAAGATAAGTTGGAAAGAGCTTGATCCACTTCAGCACTAAGCTCAGTTTTCTTTTCAACTTCGGGTGATTCTTCGTTTTTCAGCACAGTTATTTGGTGCATTTTTCTCCATAGAAGAATATGGTGTTTTTTACCACAACCAGCTTTCAAGTTTTACAGTCAGTGACTGAATGTCCAGATTTAAATATTTAAAAAAAAAACTTGTGAGATTGTTGCATTAAATGTATTTTTCTTGCTTTTAAAGAATTTCCGGAGTGCGAATCAGAACAGAATATACACAGTTTTAACACTTGAGAGGAATTCAGTTCTGTCGCACTAGGTACATTTGAAAACTTTACACTGTTAAATTTGTTATGTCACTTTTACCTCATTGGAAAAATTATTATATTTTACTTCCGCTTTTGACTTCAAAGTGTTGAAACATGGCTAGAAAAAAATGCCTTCTTCAGCTTCAATTTCATCTTGTAAAAATTCTAAAATACATTCTAAATCGCTTTTCTCACTTACAGTTTTACTCTGATTTGAATCATCTGAACTCACTTCTTGAACTCTACGATTAGCAGATCTATAGTGCTCCCAAGCAACAAGAGTTTCTTCAGGTAGTGATTAAATTAGAGGAAATAACGTGGCAGCATATTTTTCCCTAGTAACATCTAATAGTTCAAGTGAATTGAGCTTACTCTCAAGTTGATCAATTTACTCAATGAATTTTTAGAATAGTTCTGTTTTTGAAGAACTAATGCTAATAAATCTGTGACAGATACTTGAAGCAATAATTGTTCTCTACGATGACAAATTTTTAGCGTTTTAAAACTTTTCCATAACTATTAGCACCTGGGGGAGAAAAACTTATTTAATTATTCGGCAAGACGGCCTCTATCCATCACTTGAGATAAATACAAAAATTTATTGTGGAAATCAATATTAATGTCCTCATCAATTTTTTTAAACTCGCCCCAAAGGTAGAGCAAATTTCTTACATTACCGTCAAAAGTAGGTTATTTTTGGATAGTGCAATAAAGTGTTCGGCTGTGAAGTAGCATTCAAACTTTCCTTCTTAAAAGATAATTGTTTACTCACTGGTGTTTCTAGCTTCTGTTTTAAAAGATCTCCAACGATCAGTATGTTTCTGACTCATCTGCCACTCTCTCTATTTTCAGAATATAACAATTGTTTATATTTCTCTTCACATGCTATCATTAATAAAGCTTTCTCTTCAATTAGTTTTAATTAATAAATTTTCTCAGCACAATTCAGTTTAATTTCTTTCTCATCAAAAGAATTACATGCTTGAGTAAACAGCTTACTATGTTGTTTTCTATCTTTCGATACAGTTTCCATAATGAATAAAGAATAAAAACAAAATGCAAAAATATTTTTCACTCACTCCTAAAAAGCAGCCGTGGCCTGTCATTGGATGCCAGATGTTCAGTTTTGCCTTTGAATATCAGAAGAATCGGTCATGGAAATGAGTGTAATAAATTATTCAGTGAAACATCTTGTGATGACGGAAACAGTTTATTTTACAGTTTTATTTACAAATCCAACAAGTGACAACTGTAGTTTTGACATCTCAAACAACACTCAAAATATAAATGACGTAAGATAATACTAATTTTTTCTCAAATACACATGAAAAGAAATTCAAAGCTATTTTTCTCATTTTCTAATAAAAAGAACAAGCTCAAAACAGGAACCTCCACTGTTGCCATTCGTAATTTAGTAAATTACATCAAACAGAGATAGGGTTAGATAGATTCTCAACTTCACAGCAATAGTAGGTTGGTAATTATAGATGTGTCTGTTAGTAGTATAGAAAGTAGTCACAGATTTGGAAGTACTGAAAGTCAACTTATGTGTATCAGCAAAAGCACTCGCATCTTTAAGAGTGAGGTTAATGTTAGCTTCAATGTTCTTGATGGCAGAGCCAGAATGCTAGAGGATAACATTGTCAGCAAAAAAGCCAATTTTACACCTCATAGATATCCCCTTTTCGATTCCAGCAAAGAATAGGGAAAAGTCGACCCATAACCGAGCCTTGGGGTATATCGTGACTAAGTCTGAAGGCTTTAGATAGTGTCTTATTAAATTCAACCCTGACAGTTCTGGCTTTCAGAAAATTAGAAATCCAGTGTAGGGCATTGCCCCTCACACCATGTTCAGCAAAAAGTTTTACAATAAGTTTAATATGCCATACCTTATCAAAGACGCTAGTCATGTCCAGGAAGACAGCCACTGTATGATTAGTAGGGCATAAATTATGTGCTTCAACACTTTGGAAAAAATGTATTTAATTAGCTGTACAGTATCCCTTCGTATAACCGCATTGTTTCTTTGGAAGCAGGTAATATGACTCAAGATAGTAATATTTTTTTCCGTAATTTCACATGGAATACAGGTTAAGAAGACAGGACAGTAACTCTCAGGTGAGCTAGCAACTTTCTCTGTCTTCCTAATCAAAATAACAATAGGTCTTTTCCAATCAAGTGGTAAATGACCACTCCTCCGTGACAGATTAAAGATACCCAACAGTCTCAGTTTCCCATTAGGGCTGAGATGCAAAAGCATTTGATCATGTATATTATCAGGACCGGGGGATTTCTTCGGGTCGACATCTCAAGACTGCATTCAGTTCATGCATTACGAAATCAGTCCTAAAAATCGTGTTTCCAAGGTCCGAGTTGCGACGTTCATTAACCATAAGTCTCGCAAGTCTTTCGATCATTTTGTCGTTTTTATGAATGTCAATTTGGTCATTATCTTGTAATAGCCACCCAGAATATCGGCAGCAGCTTTATCTTTGTGCGGTAGTTGTTCATTTAGATCAATTATGGTATTACACACTTCCATTTGAGAAACTTCCACAGCTTTGAGCTACCTAGCATCAATATTACTGCACATTTCGCTCCAAAATTTCCTTTTGATGAAAGCATAGGCTCATTAAAGCTATGCACTAGTTTTTTTTTTATTCGATTCTAAGGTCGCTACAATTAGAATTTTTAAAGCCCTAAAACAGCCATTCGAGTACAATTTCGTGAGCCGTTTAAAATTACCTCTTATGTGGACTGTTTAGCACAATGAATAACAGTGTCTGTAAAGAAATTCTATTCCGCCTCTAGGTCACCATTAAAACTAATATCTCAAAAATCCCATTCGGTCAATTCCTAAAATGCCAGTCAATCCGCTATATGAAAATTCCAAAAACTTTAGCAATAGGAATTGATCGTTTTCTCCTAATCTCAATTAATATCGGTAGTCGATAATTGCCTGTATTATTTAGGATAGTTCATTGGCATTTTGAGTAAAATCTGTGCTTACAAATGAGATGCCCAGGGTTTCAGCATTACCATAGCTGAAAGAGAAATGTGTATCAGAGCCGTTGTTCAAAAACAAAAGTGATCTGTCATCTACTGCCTTTAAAAAGATCATCACCTCTATTATTAGTAACTGAACACCCTCATAAATGCTGCTCGGCACTGAGATCACTTAGAAAGATGCTTGAAATATTGTCCTGCTCGAGCGCCATAAATGATTCTGGCAGACGTGCTTGGTTAGTAGGGTGAGGCATATTAAAAATTTGCATTTTTTTCATTCGAATAGGTCAAGATACCCTGCATTTCAAATCAGGGTGCTTAGCAGTAGAGGAGTGTATCAATGCTTTGGTAGGTCATATCTCTAATTAAGAATGCCAGGCCATCTTCTCCTCTGTTTGGCCTATCACAGCGAAGGTGGAAACCTTTCCTCAGTTGGAAAATATCCAGCTAAGAGAACTCTCTAAGTTCCATCTCTTGTACTGCAATAATTTATACACAGAGTGCGTAGCTTTTCTTACAAGTGCTTATAAGTCCTTATACACTGCTGGCCACCGTAAATGCAGTACCCTGAAGGAAGCATTCAAATAACATAAAATTTAAAACATGGATTAGCGTAGGTGACATATGCAAATGATTAGAATTTCAGCGCATACGCACATCACGCGCGCCTGTGGCGCCACTTCAAAGCGCTATTTAAGGCTTATAGTTATCGACGATTTCAAATTCGGCAATTGTGGTTTTTTCCAAAAAAAAAAAAACAAACGATCAATTATGCCTCGTAGTAAACAGCGATCATCGTTTGATCAAGTATCCGAGTTCGACAGAGGAAGGACAGTGGCCTACCGAGAGTGTGGATTATCTTTCAGGGAAATCTGTAGTCGGGTTGGACGAAACCAAACAAGTGTAATGCGGATATGTGACCGTTTGGCAGAATGGAATGAAATTGTCTTTACTGACAAGTCACACTTCTGTCTGCAACACCACGATGGTCGGATTCGAGTCTGGAGACACCGTGGAGAGAGTGTAGTCGGGTTGGACGAAACCAAACAAGTGTAATGCGGATATGTGACCGTTTGGCAGAATGGAATGAAATTGTCTTTACTGACAAGTCACACTTCTGTCTGCAACACCACGATGGTCGGATTCGAGTCTGGAGACACCGTGGAGAGAGGATGCTGAACAGCTGCGTTATTCACCGCCACACTGGTCCTCCACCGGGTATTATGGAACAGGGCGGTATTGCATATCACTCTCGCACTCCTCTAGTACGCATTGCCGGTACTTTAAACAGCCAGCGCTACATCTTCGAGGTGTTGGAGCCAGTTGTCCTTCCTTACCTTCAGGGCTTGCCCACAGCCATATTTCAACAGAATAATGCGCGACCACACGTGGTACGCATTGTCCAAGGGTTCTTCGTCAATCGCCAGATTGAATTGCTTCCCTGGCCGGATCTTTCGCTGATAGAAAACATGTGGTCCATGGTTGCTGAACGATTTACCCAGATTACATCCCAAGCTGCCACACCAGATCAACTTTGGCAACGTGTGGAAGCTGCTTGGTCTGCTGTACCCCAAGAACACATCCAAAGTCTCTTTGAATCAATGCCGAGGCGTGTGGCAGGGGTGATCTCCAACAATGGCGGCTACTCTAGCTACTGATTCTAGAAGGAACCACACTTCACAGAAGTCTATAAATTTAATCATTTGATACTTGGTCAACATGTTATCTACTAAATAAATTTTGTTGTCTCTTGTCTTTCTTGGTGTTGCAATTTGAGTGACCAGCAGTGTATTTGAAAATAAATTATAAAGTCCTTTATAGATGCTTGCTTTTTCTTTAAAGCACTTATTTTTTGTTTTTAGAGTCTTTTTTTCAAACGAACACCCATTTCCTTTCGTATCAAAGCCGAAACTAAACAAACAACTTTTCTTCCTTATCTGGAATGTCAGGTGATGAATTAAAATCCAGAAAAAAGCTTATTTCCCCTTTCTCTGTATCAACGTAACTTTTATTTATGCGAGTACAGACGTGCACGCCGTTCCGTTAGTGAATGGGGTAGAAAATTCTGGTACATTCCACATTCTTTTTCCTCACAGTACTTGTACCCACAGATTACGAACATGCCTCTGTATGCAGATGAAGTTCCATCAAAATTTTAATAATCTGCATTTTCATTCCCGCGTGGTCAATTCATATTCGCGTTTATTATGATCGTTATGCACATAAGAACATGTATGAATATGTATAATAATATATTTGCAGTAAATGCTGAAGTATAGATAAATTTCAAAAATGGGCACGTGTGTTTTTAACACAGACCGGCTTTCTAAGAAAAGTATTCTGAATGCCTTAAAGCTTGTGAGAACAATCGCAAGGCCATGTGTTCCTGGTGCAAAACTGAAATCAACATAGCAAGCATTTGAAAGTCTGTTTTACAGTGTCACATGGATCGTAAGTAAATTTTTTCTATTTAATTATTAATTCTAATGAGTGAAATTTAAAAATATAAATCTTCCATGGGCTGCCGATTATACCGTACGGAAGCGGGAGGGGCTCCCAAGAGTCCGGGTCCTTTTCTCTCTCCGAATAATTTCAAGTATTGAAGACATTACACCTCGCAGCAAACCAGGTAGCAGATTTTTTTTTTTTTGGTACTTTCCAATCTGGATCTTTAACAGAACTAGAAGTTTTGCAGTCTGCCAACCCAGTCCAAGGGTGATTGTATTTCTGAAATTTAATGCAGTCTGTTTAAAATTAGAATGAAAAACACTCCAGATTGGTAACTCTGTTTCTTCCTCTTTATTTAGTTATTTATAGTCGGAAAACCGGCAGCTGTTAATTCCGACTGCGTAATACGACGAGCATAAGAATTAAGGCGCGTATTGCGCAATAACGTTTGTGATATTTTCCAGAGATAATTAGTTTTGATATTCAGTCTGCGATTTGCTTATGAGCACTTAAAAGAGTTTTACTGTGCTTGCTGAGTAGAATATTGTTACGAATTTCACATTTATTTGGCTACTTATTTAGAATTGTAATTAGATTTGCTTCATGTTGCCTTAGCAACGCAGACGATATTTGAAGAGAAAGCTACCTCGGAAAAAAAAATAAATAACAATAAAAATAAAAGAGCGCGTGCATTTAATGCTTAATAAATAAATATCTCGTAATTACTGTTGCCATCCAGAAAAATCTAGAAAAATCGTGATTGTTCTATTGATAATTAAAAAAGCTTATAAAAGCCGAGGTGAAACACCTCATCTCAGTTAGTTGTTGTTGCTGTTATACTTGTAGCTGTAAAAAGCGAACTGCTGTTTGTTTACTTAATGCTGTATTGATGGTAGCGATTTCGCTGTGAGATAGAATTATTTTATCTGTTTTGAACTGAGTTTTTGTTAAACGTTTGAGATATTGTGATATTGTGCGAAGATCTGTGAAGAAATATTTC
>KK122183.1:0-13247 GCA_000611955.2 Stegodyphus mimosarum
TAGTCGATATTTTCGTGACGTCAAAAATTCGAAAAGTGGGGTAGGGTTTGGAAATACGCTGTTCGGACAACCTCCATGTGTTCGGAGAACAGCCTTGACGCCAAAAATTCGATGTCATTCGATGACGTATTTCCTCTAGGGAGACAGCGGTGATACTTTTTCCTTGCTAAGGGATTATCTGTAGTAGGAAATCGGGATATGTAAGCGGAAAGTATCATTGTGTTTACTATTTAATTATCAAAGTAACAGCGAAGAGTATTAAATTAAAAATAGCACATAATTGAATAAAATATAATTATAGGTATTATTATTGATAATTTATATAAAAATAAGAGTCCTGCACTGTAAATGCTTATTAAATGATTTATTTTCTCTTTCCATTTGCTTTGTTATGTTTCCTGTACTCATCGATGTTCAATCATGGTTTATTCTATAGCTTTTTAGCCTTTGTTTATGTGCATTGCAAGTAATCTATTAACATTTTCTTTTATGCTCTCATTGATACCTAAATTACTATACTTAGCAGTATAAATGTTTTGCAAACACGGGCTTCGTACACTAGATACTCATGTGTGAGAGGAACGATGATATAATAAACTTAAGCTCATGATGGTACAACTTACATGGTTAAAAACCTTTTCTTCCTGTCTTTAGCGACTAAAAATATTTCAATTGTGATATTACAGTGACAGGCTTTCCAAGAAATGTAAAACGATGTTAAGAACAGGATTACTATACTTCTGTCAGATATTTTCTAGTTTTCTCCATTCTTCTCCAGTAACATATCCATCTTTGCAATGTGTCCTTTCATATCATACTTATGTACAGTAATCTGAATTAAAAGGAACTTTAAATTTGCCTATAGAGTGGCAGTTTTACTTCACAGATGCTAGAGATATGTTTAGTCTATGCCAGAGGCTTAAATAGACTAAACATATTTGCAGTATATTTGTTGTAGGACATTTGTATCCTCAGTCTGATATCTAGTGTATTGCACGTTTAATATTTTTAGTGGTTATTATACGAATTAGAAATAATTATAAATTTTTAGAAATATGTATGCAATAAATGTGTGTGCTGTTCTGCATGGTAATGTTCTGAAGTCTTTTAATTGTTCAAAATTCCACAAAATGCAATGGCATTGTATTTAATTTTTTAACTTCAGTAAAAATATAAAAATTTCATTAAACCTGCTAGAAGCATACATATTTTGCAGTATTTAAACACATTTAGTTACATGCATTATGTAATGGAAAGAGTAATTTGCCATTAAACATTTCCTCATCTTTATGTTTATTGTATTTTATCTGTATAATGCATCATGAACTGAGAGGTTGCAATTTAATAAATTAATATTTCCTGATGTCTAATAAGTAAAATGTTAATGTTGTATGCAGTTAATAAAAGTGGATTTATATGCTATAAGAATAAACTAAAATTTGTTTGTTTCATTTTTGATTTTAATTGTTAGAAATATAAATCATCTCTAACTTACAGTATGTGGAACTATGTGATAGTAAAAATTTTGCAGTATTTCCTTCGCAATTTATTTCATATAACTAAGTAAACTGATATTCTTCATAATTGATTATGATTACAGCAAGATATTTGAGAATTATTATAAATGAATTCTACAAATGGATAACATCAAACGTCAATACATGCATTACAATGACAATGGATCTTGTTTACGAAACAGAGATTGATTCTACTGTAGACCTTGTCAGCACATTAACATCACTGCAGCTGACATGCTGAATAGCTTTCAAAGTATATGCCAATCACTTTGTCATTGTGATGCATGTATTGCAGTTAGTAACAGTTCATCTGAACAATTCTGATAAATATCAATCATTAATTTCTTGTAAATATCCGTCATTAAAATGGCATTTTGTTCTCCGCATTCTTTGCACTTAATATATCTCTGCATTTATATTTCTCATTCCACAATACATTGTATTGTGAAAATTAATACTTGAGCCATGCTGTATTATGCCTTAGAGGGTTGACTATAGAGACAAACAAAAATTAAAGTTTTATGTATACTAGGAATAGTATATGATAGTTGAATATTGAGTTCATATCATAAGTCATATACATAGCTACCCATCAAAATGTTTGGCAATTAAATTTATTATCCCCCTTTCTTACCAAATAAAAACAAAACAAAAAAAAAATGATGCAGGTAAAACCTGTTACTCATGTTAGAACAATACAGTTATTCAACTAGTATGCTTAACAATAATATTAATTATAGATTAGCTAATTATCCCTTCTTAAAAAAGACATACAATGTGCAGCACATTTTACAAAATTTCAGCTAAACTCAAATTATGTACGTTTTAATTTACTTGATAATTTTAGTTATAGTTTGACTTATTTTACTGCGATATTCATTTTTATTTGGTTTGCTTTTCTTGATTTGATTATGGCAATGTATGTGAAAGCTATTTGCATAAGCAGAAGCATGCTTTCATGGAGGACTTTCTAAAAGACACTAACTCATGTCCTCATTACACATGCAGCCAGCCTGTTTGCCTAGAATTGCACTCAGGCCAAACTACCAGCTTTAAGCAACTTTACCACTCAGACACTGATGGGCACATTTTTATAATGATGGAATAAATTTTTGCCTTGCATTTTTACATTTTTTTTTAAACAGTCATGGACTTATTTTCTGCTTTTAGTGGATATTCCATTTTAAAGCTATGATATTGAAACTATTGTCATGTCATATTCATACATGTGCCCCAAATAATACTTATTGTGCAATTAAAAAAGTTTTTATTGCTTATTATGCAAAGTATTCAATTTAAAAATGTATCCTGCATAAAAAACATAATTGTACACATTCATGACATATATCTCGTATATATCATGCATTCAGGTTTCAGCCTTCAGTCTTAGAAGGCCAGCGAGTGATGTTGTTCCACTTGGGAAGCTTGACTGGAATGAGCTTGTGCATAAATACTTCATAACAAGATAGATACTCATTTACTGAAGTATAACAATGAATGATATAGAGATTGGAATCATTAAACAGGAGATACAATACTTGGATTGGAGAATCTAAGCCTTATATTAATCTTTACATAAATTTACCTTTGAAGACTGCCAAAAATATTTAACAAAAAAAGGGGGCAGAACTCTTAATGGGTGAACAATGAGTTTTAATTACTATAGCAGGCTACAACACGTCCTGACAATTTATAAATTAAATACACAAAGTAATGAAATCTTGCATCTTAAAAGGAAACCAGATACTAAAAGGAACTCTTAATGGGTAAGCAAGGAGTTTTTACTACTATAGCAGGCTACACTTCCTGACAATTGATAAATTAAATACACAAAATAATGAAATTTCGCATATTAAAAGGAACCAGATACTTTTCTGATAAAAATGAAGAAAATCTGCAGGTATCCCTAAAGGTTTTTCTAAAATTACCAGAAGAAAACTTCTAAATATGTAACTGCTAAAAAAGAGATTCAATCACCTTGATTCATCTAAACACCATGATAGCAATCAGCCTTCTACAAGCAACCCAGATAATTCCAATAGTCAAACAGAATTTGTCACCTCAATCTAGTTCAATTATATGTATCAAGTCTCCGAGAAGGCGTGAATGTGTAAATATGTCGTATTCTTTCTGGCATGTGAGCATTTAAATTCTACTGAAGCAAAAGTCTCCTAAAGCTGTCAGTGATAGAAAAAATAAATATGAGACTCTTGGCTAGTGATTAATTGTAAGACACAGTTAATGGCATTTCTTCTTCCCTGCTTATCAGTTGGTTCTTGCACTTTTTCCTACAGATTATCTCCGCCGGATTGGCGATGTATATAGCATTTGGATCTCGTTGGTTTATTATCTTTGCGGAAAAACTATGTTTTTCTTTTATATCTCTGAGTGTAATGTTCTATGATGGATCAACTCTGCTTGTGGAGTGCTAAGAACTTTAAATGCTCGAAAATCTTAAACATGGTTATTCCGGGATAGCGAAGATATTCGCGGGTACCCATTTCAACGACACCCACGCCTGAACCGATGAATTGGGAAAATCATGTGCCAGTGAACAGAAAGAAGCAAGGAAGAGATTGCCACGATTTTAAATTCGGTAGCTTTGGTTGTTAAACGGATGGGACTTCTACCCAAAAATAAATGAACAAGTTTGAAGTGCTGCTAAAATTAAAAATAATCATTTTTGTATAGGAGGAAGACCTCCTAACAAAGAAAAACATATAAGGAGCATATAATAAATAATGACTGGGATTTCACGTGGGTGTTACTTGCGATTAAAGCAAAAAATATCTGACTGTTAAAAAAATTAAGTTCAAATTATAACCAGTTTTTAAATGCAATAATAAACATTCAGTAAGCAAAGAAACAACACATAACGATATTAAAAATTAATTTTAATATCGAAAAGAAAGTTTTATCTCTGGTTGAGAATACCTGTATTGAAGGTATTACACTGAAAATTTTGATATCAGTGCACAATCTGCAATCAATATAAGTATCCTAAAATTACCTAAAATATTCTATGTCGTGCTATATTTTTCTGTAAGAAATCCACCTTTTTGATATTACAATAACAGATTTAATGCAGATTGCCAGCTGATGAGAAACATGTTTTCTGCATTGTATGCTTAAAATTTATAATGTGTAAGCTTTTTGTGACTGGAACAAAGCAGTCAGAAGGAATTTATAACAAAATTAAAATCAAGATTTGTTATCAGGAGAATTGTTACAGAATAAACAATACTCACCAAATGGTACTGCTGGCCTATTCAGTTACTAATTTGGTAACAGTATTTTCATAGTTTGTTAGAAGTCGGTTATAAATATAAGCCTCATTTCTTCAGAAAGTCTTTTATAAAGACATTCTAGTTTTCATGTGTTTTACTGCAACTAGAAAATGACAAACATAAAAGGATATACATTTTAAGAATCTTACTTAAAATGATTTTTAAGGTTTCAATAAAGTATAATTAGAACAAAATTATATTTACATTTACATTTATTCTTAGGTGCAAGAGGAAAGCTTGACCAGAAGTGATATTGTACAGTGATATTACTTTAAAAGTTTATAGCTGTTATTTTAAAATTTAATTAATTTTAATTTTTGTTGCAATTTATTTTAATGTAATCTGTGCAACTTTCTCTCTTTCATGCTATTGAAAATTCTGCAAAATTATCTGAATCAACAGGTATATGTAAAATATATTTTATTCTTCAGAATTTTTGTAATTGTATTGTCTCAGAAATTAGAAAAATTCTTTCTTTTTTATATATAACAATATATATTTTCCCCTACTTTCAGAAAACAACATTAAGTTTTAATGCTTATTCTTCTAATGGTAAATTTAACTTGAAATTCAAATTTCTTGTATTATTTTCTGTTTACTGCAACTACATAATTCCTAAGTGACAGTAGGAATATTTAACATATGAAAATTTATCATCTTTTAAAATATATAATTAATAAGGTCACCTATGGCATAACAGATCAGACTGCTAAATACTGACAGTTCAATCCTTTGTCAAATCCCTGCAAATAAGCTGGCTGCATGTGTGTTTTCATTGTTTACCATGTGTAACATGAATATAACCAGCTTTTCTTACATAACTATTTACGTACATAACAGTTGACTACGACTTTAAGAATTATATTGTCCATGGTAGTAAAATATAAAAATCAAATAAGAGGTATTTTATATTGATGCCTATTAAATAATAGCATTAATTAAATATTACACAAAAATATGAATTGTAATAAGTGCTAATTTTAATGTAATTAGTGAACTCATAAATTATGCTCAATATTCTGCTCCTTATTATATTATAAATTTATAATGTATTTTCTCTTCCTTAAGTAGGAGTTAGACCCATTTCCATTTGATGTGAATTGTGATCAATCATTTATTTCATAAATTTCCAAAAAACAATTTTAGGCCATTAAAAGTCGCAGAAACAGAAACATAATTCGTCTACTTCAGTTGCATCATGTTTTTCTATAAGAAAGATGACTTATAAAATTCTTTCGTTGCATTTCTGGTATTATATAATGTTTTGTGATTCTAATTTCAATTCTTTCTTTGTGCAGTTTTCAATATTTTTATTTGCATAACTGTTTCATTGTATCTTTTTTTCCTAAACTGCGACATACCACAGGCTTTTCTACCAAATATGGTATGCATTTCAACTTTAATGCATTTATAAAAATTTTAAGAAAAGTAAAATATTAACAAAAACTGCATCACATTTTTTAACTTTCATATTTTGTTTTTATTAAAAAAATTTGCTACAATTAAAACTATAATTTATCCTTTTTTGTAATGTAAATATTTTAGGTCTTTGTAGAATATGGGCAAGATACACTTATTCATTCTTCCTTTGGTATAGCACATATAGCTCTTTATTTAAAATTGCTACTCGCTTTTCAAAGGTTTAATTGTGTATATATAGATATTTTTATTTTGGTGGACATTATCCATTTTTAGCTTTCGCTACTACTTAGGAGAGAAGTGGTGGCAATTTTATTATGGAAGCACCTAACTGGTGGCCACTAACCACTACACCGGTTGGGCATTTAATTGTATATAAATTTAATGTATGCATGTTTCTCTTAAGTTAGTTATATTTCAGGAACTATCTGTAATGAACTCTGGATGAAACTATAATAAAGAAAATTCTGGACTTGGTGTTGAACATTAGAAACAGTATCTCATGGTATTGTTGCGTGCGTGCGTATGGGTTCGTTATATATTGAATGCACAAGTCGTTGAAAAGTTAACAAAATTTATTCTTTCCGCAAGAAATAAATCAAAATGCTTAAGTTTTTCTTCAGAGATATTCGCACAATATCCCAATATCTCAAACGTTTAGCAAAAACTCAGTTCTAAACAGATAAAATAATTCTATCGCTACAGTAAACAAACAGCAGTTCGCTTTTTACAGCTACAACAATAACTGAGATGAGGTGTTTCAATTTGGCTTTTATAAGCTTTTTAATTATCAATAGAACAATCTCGATTTTTCTGGATGGCAACAGTAATTATGAGATATTTATTTATTAAACATTAAATGCACGCGCTGTTTTATTTTTTTTTCTGACCTAGCTTTCTCTTCAAAAATCGTCTGCGTTGCACGGTAAATGTAAAGCAATTTTAATTACAATTCCAAATAAATGTGAAAATCGTAACAGTATATATAGCCTGCCATCTCCTAACAGTGATCATGTAGAATAGCTTTGTAGATTATCATTGAAATAAATAAATATATTATTTTTTTATTGAAAGCTTGTATATTTCAGTAAAGATTACTGAATAAATTCTCCTTATTTTATGTTAAAATATTTTCTTTAATTTAAAAAATTCCACACCTGTGTCGAGAAGAAATCAACAATAGTATTTGGGAAATATGAGAAATTTGTAATTGTGTTACATAAAATCTAGCATTTTCTAGATTCTTCTTTTTCCTTATTACAGAGGAAACTTAATGGTATAAAATATAATAGAAGTTCTTGAAGACATGGAGAATATCTCATACAGAGATTTATTATTTTAATTTAAAGAATTACATTCTTATTAAAATCATCAGTTATTAAGAAAATTATACAGAGTATGTCTTTTATTAAGAAAATAATATTTCTTAAAACTTATTAGTAAAAGGTATTTTTAATGATATTTAATAAAAAAAAAATTAAAAAATGTGTTGTATCTCACAGTGAAACCTCTCATGGTAGTCACCGGTGTATTAGTGGCAAAGTCACTGAACACAGGTAGTTTGAATCTTGTAAACGGTCTGATTGCATGAGTGTTTTCATGGTTTTCTCCATGTGTAACATGCACACGAGCCAGTTTCCCTTAGAAAGTCCTCCACAAAGGCATCCCTTCCCTTAGGCAGATAGCCCTTGAGGTTTTGTCCTAATCAATGAACCAAACCATGGTAGTCACCTCTGAAAATAACCAGAATTTCGAAGAAAAATTTAATAATTTTCTTGATTCCAAATTGTATTTCCCTCCACTCAAACTCCATATAAATGAATCATGAGCACTGCCTGGACATTGTGATACAACATCCAGAACCTTGGAAAAACATACAAACTGTAAGTCAAAAAAATATCTCATTTGAAATTTTAATACTGATTTTTAACATCAAATATAATTGAGATATTAATAAATCAATCATTTTAAGGTATCTGCTTTCCATTTTGATTAAAAATCTCTTGATAAATATAATAAAAGCATGCAACTGGATGTTACATTTTAACAACCGAGTTTAAAAAAAGAGCAATTAAAAAATGTTTTGAAATGACTGTATTTATTATCACATATTATCCTACCATTTAGGCATTAATGGAAAATGTAAATTTTAAGTTAATGTAGACAAACCAGTCAGGTATTGCTGCTTTGTTAATAGTAACATGTGTGCAATCTATTTCACCCACAACATTTGTAAACACAGAGACTTCATAGAATCCTCATTTACTTTAAAGAAGCAGATTTTCAGCGTTCAGATATTTTTTATATTTATATGCTAGCTGCGTAAGAGCAGACCACACAAGGTCAAAAAATCTGGACATTGTAAACTGTGATACTTCAGCATGAAACACATCAACAAGCACATAATGAAAACTGCCAGCTCACAGAATCCAAAGTGCATTCAGAACCTAAAAAATATGACAAAAACTTTAGAATAATTACCATACATTTTTGCAAATTTATGAACATTTTAATGAAATTAGGAAATAGATTTAAAACAATGCAGAAATAAAATATGCTGCATAAAACACAATTTTTCGCATTTCTTTATGGAAATACCTGTGAAACTTCTGGTAATCTGATATGGTATAAAGAAATTTTATTTTTATTTTTTTATTAATTATTGTTTCATGTGGCACACATTTTTTAAACTGCACTAATCTATGTGGCTCAATGCAAAATTTTCATAACAAAACTAACTGTAAGATGGCTTACATTTCTAAAAATCAACAAACATAGTTCATACAGAGAGAAAATGAATTATCCATTTTCATGCTTAAATCAAATGTTAGGTTATCGAAATACGCCAAAAGCACACGCAAGCTATCCGCCTGATGGAAGAAATGCCTTTGAGAAAGACTTTCTAAAGGAAACTGGCTCATATTCATGTTACACATGAGGAAAACCATGGAAAACAACCATGCATCCAGCCCATTTGCCTGGAATCAAACCCAGGTTGAACTCTCAGTATTGAGTAGTCTCACCCCTTTCGGCATTTACTAGAATGTAATCAAAGATACTGGTATTCTTGCAAAAGGGGACTACTCTGCATTTGCCTTTGGTTATGAATGTGAATCATTTGATATATCTGCCTGGTGATAATTCATCATATGAATTTTGGGTTAGTCTATATTTTAGGGTGCCAACACTCAGACAATAGAATTTCTATTGAGCCATCTTAAAAAAAAAAAACAATTGCACAAACATGAGAGGCGCAACGACTGCAATGCTGCCTCATCACTTTGCTGCATTGTGATGACAATCTGCCAACAGCAGAGAAAAATTTCTGGCCATGGTGAAAGATATTTGGACAGTGTTTGCATGAATGGAAAAGAGGTATAGCTATCAGTTTTGTTTTATACCCGATTATAATAGTAAAATGATTATTGACAAATGTGAACCGTAACTGTGTCAATATTGACAGATGCCAAAAGGATTGCTGAAATTGTTTTCTTAATGTGTTTAAAGTACAATGATGACTATTGAGGGATATGATAAGTCCACGTCAATGCATTCTTCTCGTAATGCTGTATAACTTAATATAATAATCTAATGTAATAAGAGTAGGTGCATAATAGTTCCTTTGTACTTATTTATCTACTGATGTTTTTCATGTGGTTTATTATGGTCGTATTATTTGTTTATTTGGTTTTGAATCATATTTCATGGGTGCTAACTCATTTATTGTGAGAATGCCAAGGTATTTACATGAAATTCTGTGATCACTTTTCAAATTATTTCATAAATGACTTGATGATGCGTCAATGTGTAATTCATTCATGTGTAATTATTATGCAAGATCAATAGAAAACAGCTAAAATTACATAACCACACTGTAAGAACAGGAAAGACAAATTTTATGAGAAAATTAACTAATATTTTTGGGTATCAGATACTATTCTTTATATGTGAACTGCTTAAATAATTGAGATAAAGACATTTTTATCATACTCTTAAAAAAATTACACATTACAGAAAGCATATGCAACTTACATCTTATTTCTAATATTGAAAAATATTTTCTCCAAATTTATTCCTTAGGATAATTAAAACATGAACTGACAAATTAATAGTGGTCACTGACATTATTAATCTTTTTACTGTCACACCCGAGTATTACTCGGGGTAATTTTTTTTTTCGAGTGCATCGTATTGTTATACCCGAATATATATTGTGAGAAGGTTATTTCGGCTTCAGTTCGATAGATGGCAGCAATTTACTGAAGGTTTCAAAGGATAGAGGTTTATGTTCAAAGTGCGCAGCATTTTTTTTATTGCACGGCAAACATTTGATTTTTTGAAATAAAAAAAATTGACAATTCATGTACGTAAATCATCAAAATAACTTGACAGTTAAGGGGTTAATGGATTCAAAAGCTCATAGTAATTAACAATATTGCTTCATACTAACAAATTATCATTATCAGAGCTAAAATAATTGATTATTTAAAAATTTATTATGAATAAATTATCATTTCTTCCAAAAGGAAAAAAAAAAAAAAAAACTGGTGAGCTCTTTGCCCAGACCTTTGAAAGCTGTTATAAATGCATCAAGATACACTACAAAATACTAACAGAAATACTACAAAACTGAAATCAAAATTCTTAATGTTTTTGCGAAAAAATATTAAATTTTCTCACAGAGGTCATTTAAGCATAATTTATGAAGCATTAATATTTCCAGAAATACTTTTAATTTTCATAATGCAAAATCTAAACAAAACTGTATATATAGAATGTCCACTGACAGCTGCTTTTAAATGAGGTTTCAATTCCTCACATAAATCCATTGCAACGAAAATCTACAAATGAATTCCTATCTGACATTTCCGAAGGGTTGCTTCGATCTCTTAAATTCTAAGGAATTCAATCATTATTTTGCTGTTTTTTTTTTCCCCAAAACATCTTTACAAAATCACTTCAGCCATCTTGTTTAGTCGCCGTTAAGGGTTTGCAGTAGCTCTGGAGTGGCTACACGATTTACCATGGGAATGACGTATTTGCAAAAGGCGTATCTCCAAAGCGTTGCACTTAAATTCGATTTTCCACTGCAAGAGAAATTATCATGGTAAGCGTTGCTCTTGAATTCGCCCCTTAGGTAGCAAGCATAGGCAGAGAAAGAGGAAGGGTAGTTGGGTTGCAACGGTATTTATGTAAATTTTTTCATTAATGTCATTAGCTAAAACTTATAGGCAATGCAGATGTTTTAAGATGACATAATGCGGAATTAGTTTTCAGATATGACGCAGTTTAGAGAAAGTTATTACTAGAGAGGAAGTACCTAAATTAAAAATTAGCAATTAAGAGACATTTTAAATTATAGTTTTGATTTGCATATTTTTCATCTTATATATACCATTTCATAAGTACACATAAAATACAGCAATTTTTAGGCTACTTATATATATATTGTTTGGTCTGGTCTGTTTGATTATAGCAAAGCATTCGACAGCTATTTGCCTAGGGTAAGGATGCCTCAGTGGAGGACTTTCTAAGCAAAACTGACTCGTATACATGTTACACATGGGGAAAACCACAAAAATGCCAATATAGCCACCTTGTTCACCGGGATTCGAACCCCGGACCAACCCACCAGTGTTCAACGACTTTACCGCTCAGCCGCTAGTGAGCCACACACACACATCCACATTAAATTATATTGTTTATAAAGTGTAATTTAGTGCAATTTAATCATAGAGAGTTATAAAATACTGTATGGAATTACTTCACTACCTAGACATTTTATAAGCTTCATCGTGTTCCTTAAAGAGAATCTCAATGCTGATTCCAGTTCCAAGCTGTTTATGTATATTATTTTTTCAGCCCTGATTTATATTTAGAGAATTATTTCATATGATTATGGCTGAAAATGCAGTTTTATTAATGAAGAATTTAAGCATAAGAAGAGGGTCCTTTTCTAATTATTGAAGCATTTAAATTTTAAAAAAAAGAAAAATCTGGCACATTAATATGGATCACTGCGGTGCTGGATAGAGGGCAGATTAATTAGATAACAAATTTTAATTTTCATTCAATAAAAATGAATTCATCTGCATTCTATAAAAAAGCAAACATCTCCGAAAAATATTTTACTATTTTCGCAGTCATAATATTTTTCTTAAATATTCAGCTAATTCATATTCAAATATTCCAATCCATTATGATTAATAATAAATAAATAGTTTTAAAAAATACATATACTTTTAATTGATTTTAATTGTCATTTTCCCTCTAATAAACCCCTCTTCAGAGTTCAATAGCAGTCAATCAGCTTTTGTTAGGGCTCATTTGAACCCAGGATGTTATCATTTTGTGATGAGAATAGCTGCCTACAGTCGATAAGAAGCTGATAGTTAATAAATTCTAATATTTAGCTGAAGAAAAAATATTTATGTATCCGAATTTTTCAAGCCCTATTGCATACATATAGAAATACTTATTCCTGTAATTACAGATACATATATGTTATTCCCTTCATAATTTTCTATACATATATTTATATTTGTAACTAATAAATCTTTTGAAAGGAACATCATATTTTAAAATTATTATTTAGAAATGCATTTATAATGGCTTTTAGATTTACGAAAGATATTTTCCTCTTTACTCAGGCTCAATGTATTCAAGCCGACAGGACCAAAGAATGGAAAGATTGATTTGTTAATTTCTTCCTAGTTTCAAATCGGATGAATGGACTCGCAGGGTAAGCTACAGTGAGTTATGAAAATTTTTAACCCTAGAACACTAGCGTGTTTATATATGCCGCTATCACTAGCGATACGTAAAATTTACATGCTCGTTTAAAATTCATTTTATTTACTTATATTACATTAAGATGTTTCTAAATATGTTTTTATTTGATGTTTTACCCAATATTAGTCTATAGTCGTGTATGAACTGGGTTTGTAACATTTTTTACAATTTTCAATAAGAATTTCCCATGTTTGGCGAATAGCAGCTAATTTATATTTTTTTACTTTCTTCC
>KK122183.1:22453-37554 GCA_000611955.2 Stegodyphus mimosarum
CATATTCCTTAGATAAAGGGGCAGGCACAATCTGTTGAACCTCAGCACGATAATTACCAGCAGTTGTTTCCTTCTCTGTTACCCAACATTTTCCAGCAATTGTATCAAAGCTAAATTCCTGACCACCTCCAAAATATTCTTCTGCCATAGCACCATTTTTTATATACGGCTTTATGTTTTCCAATGCCACATCTATGTATTCTACAGAATTTACTAAAATACAACCTCTACTATTTCCCTCGCTGGTTGGTTTCAAGAAAACTGCAGATCCAATTTTGTTATAAAACTCAATTAGATCAGATGGCTGCAATACTTTTTGAAATTTCGGCTTCTTATACCAAACTGGAGTATTTGTATTTGCTTCTGTTATCCGAAACTCATGTTTATCTAGTCCTGTAATAGCCGTGCTATAATCATCAGATGTTAATCCCATTGTCTCTGCTGCATAGGATCCTAATACAACACCTTTATCAGAGAAAGGTAATATTCCAATAATACGAAGATTTTGAGATTTAAGCCATGTTTGCAAATTCACATATGCCTGTTCAATTTCTTGGTGAGAACCATGCAATTTAGTATCAAAACAATACTCTGATACCTCTCTATCTGCATTGGTTATTCCTTCCTTACAAAGCACGATTCCAATTTTCTGCTCTGCAAGCATCCACTTAATCTTCTTCACATCATATAACCTAGTATTATTATACCCAAATACAGCTACAACTTCTGTCATGATTTTCATTTCTTGAGGGTATTAAGAAATCTGTACTGCTAAAATATTACTCAGAAGCAGTTAAATGAAACTACACACTCTGGACCTACTTCTAAAAAAGAAACAGCTTACCTTCAATGCACGAAAATAACGGAATCTGTTTTAAGAAATATATTCCAGTAATAAAGTTAAGAAAATAACTTACCTTCATATATATAGAGAAAATACCGATTACTTACCATGTGAACAAATTGACAGCATCCTGTTTCACTTTCATTCATTACAGTAAAACGGGAGTTGCAACAAAGGCATCTGCAGACAGACAGAACTGGATATCATCATCATAAATAAATAAATAATACTTTGCGCTAAGTCGTCTGCAGTGAAAGCGAAAGTAGTTTCCCGTCTTAACTACTTTCGCTTTCACAAACATTCAAGAAGAAATTCATGTGCAGTACACGTTAGAGCGCTGACCCTTGGGGGAAAATTAGCACTTAAGATGATATGAAGCTCTTGAGATGTGACGTCAGTGTCGGCTCGAGGTATTTGATAATCTATTTCCTCTCCTTCATGAAATGCGTTTGATGTTATTTTTAGTAAAATCCCCATTAAGTTAAACATTGTATTTATCGTGCGCTATTTTATTTTTCTTCTTTTAGAATTCGCATACTGGTTGCTTACTTCGCATACTAGGTTTTATTAAATATTACGATTGCTAATTACGCTGAATAATATTTTCAAATAACAAGTTTTTGTAATGTGTATGTTCTACTTTCAACGCATGTGATTATATATTTTAAGTTCACCCATACCTTAATTTATTTAAGTCTGTCTCGTACCTCAATTGAAAGCACCAAAGTTCTCGTATCTACTTGCTACATGTTTTCAGCAATCGCACCAGTTTGACGGCTTTCTGGCTCAAAAGCTGTATTACGCCACTTACTGTCAAAGTTCATTTTACTCATTATTTCAGCTTACATGTTATTTTTGCTAATTTAGTCTTTAAAAAAAGTTATTATTTTGAATTTAGCTTATGCTTTTAGTATTGATTAGGGAAGTACATCTCTATTCGATTAGGGGTAAGGTCTCGCACCTAGGTACTATGGTGTGTACACAGTTTACGTAGAGAAATTACGAGTTTTCTAGGAATGACGTGAATTGATTTTAAGATAAGCACCTTTTTTCACACTGATAACAATTAAGAAACTGTTATTTATCCAACAATTCATTTAATATAAAAATTAATCTTATCCTATTAAAATATTAAAGATATTATATATTTCATTTAATATCATAAAATATTAAGAAACAAATCCATGTAGTTATGATAGTTAAAAATTTAAAACCCGTATTTGAAGGTGTAATTTTTTTTATTGAAATTAGTAATAGAATGGGAGGCAATGTTCTTCCATAATTAATTATTTAATATTAGAATGCAATAATGCTGGAAAGAATTATTAAAAGATAATTTAAGAACACAATTAGAAGTTTGTTATATATTCTCATATTCCTAAAACTGAAATGCCCTTATGGTTTTGAATTTTCCATCTTGAATTTCTAGAATTTAGGAAATTAGATGAAAAGTTACTGTTACAAAGGTATTGATGTAACTTTTAAAATATTTAAAGGTATATAATGGTTAGGTGTAAGGATAAAATGCCACTGGAAACTGAAAATTCCTTATAGTAATTTTTTCTTTAATAATTAGTGATTTCAGTATTTAAACACACACACACATATATATATATATACATGAGTGTGTGCTTAAATGCAAAATAAGTTTTTTACGATAACCTTACATTTAAGTTGGAATATAAAACTTTGTTCATGCTTATGTAGTCAATGATCGATTACTATTCTCCAATAAAAATGTTAATTATAATTTTCCTTCAAGCTATTTCTTTCTGAAGCAAGAACTGCATTTTTGATATCAAATCACAAATAAGCATAAAAGGTGTACTAAATTATTACTGTAAAATTGAAATTTTTTCTGCAGCTGGAAAAGTGTTTTTTAAATCTAATGTATCATCATAGTTACAATAATAGTAATAATAATTTGTCAGTTTTTTAAGTAAAGTAATTTCTTTTGCAGTCCTGTATAATGACATCTGTTTATGCTTCCAGTGTTATTAAAAACCATTTTATATATATATGTTATATCTGAGAAGATACTGTGTCAAAATTTTTAATCGATTAGTCGTTTCTTTCATCATGAAAATCAATTTCTTTCATCATGAATGATCAATTTCTTTCATCATTTCATTTTCTTTCATCATGAAAATCAATTTAGAAACTCGGGAGAAGCACACAAAAAAATGTTTTGCAAAGTTTAAAAAATCTGTAAATATTCAAAAATTACATTAGAAATATAACTACTTTATTGAAAGGAAACTCTGCACACTGTCTAAAATTAATGAAATGCATGAAGTATAATGCCATACAAATATTGCTGTTTTGTTTTGTAGCTGTGCTTCTCAAGCAAAAATAATAAGTTGTGGATTCTGTTAATGAAACATTTTTAAGAACTGGCTCTCAAATAATGTGCTATTATAATGGATAACTTTTATCATTATGAAATAAAATTTTAGAGAAATAGTAAGAAAAAGAACTGAAATTACAGTTATCTGAATATTAGCATTAGGTAAATGTAGCAAAATTTCCCATGACTTATTACCATGTTTATAAGATGCATTTAGTATAGCAGGTTTTCATATTTTCTGTAAGCTAACTATATACTAAATATAACTGTTGGCTAACACATATAATATTAGTAATTTAGGTTTCTCGGAATGAAAAATTAAAAATGTTTTTTAGTAATTTAAAATTCAGAATGGAAGAAAATAAATACTTTTGTAAAATCTACTCAGTTTTTTTTTCTAAATTTATAAGTTTGAAAACTATAAAATTTTAACACAAACTATATTTTCAATTTACTTATACTAATCTTATATTTACGACACAGAAAGCAGGCTGTGCACTTAGGCCGAAATTGACCCCCCAAACGGGGCAACAAACATTGAAATTACTAAAACATTATTAATGAAACTTAATATTTTAAAATTTAGTGTTCAAAAATACAGGAAATTCTAATTGTGTTGGGTATTTATGCAGTGGATATTATGAACAAAATCGTCCATTGATGTATTAATCTCAAAATTATGGGCATGGAAAAAAAAAGTAAAAGTGTAAAGGCTGCTGTAATTCTTTCTTTTAAAATTCTGAAGAACTGTAATATTTCTTTGGATGATATTTGTCTGTTTAACTTGACTAATGTACCAAGTACTTTAAAATGTATACTTTATAATTCTTTGCAAGGTGGTTTTTGTCCAATTATATAAATATGGATTCTGTGCTAAATCCCCCCCCCAGTCCATGAAAGGCAGATTTAGACTATTTTGTATGTTGTTGATTTTTCATAAATGATTACATCCAAATCAACAGAAAATTTTAAAGTTCTTAAGAAAAATTCAAGCTACTGAAATCTTGAGCCACTAATGTCTTATTTTTCAGAAACTGTTTTCAAATAGGAAAAAGACCATTTGGTATTTGCTTTCTGAGCTGCATAGTACAATGAGCATTAATATATTCAAATATGGATAAAATAAAAAAATGAGGCCAAATGTTTTTGCTAGATTAATTATTATAGTGTAAGGTAAATAGTTACAGTGATTTATAAGAGAAAAAGGCAGGAACAAAAAAATTAAATAAATCAGTTTATACCATCACAAAGCATTGAAATTTTTACCTCAAAATATGCAAATCAATGAGCATTCTTGGATTGTTAGTTTAGTAAATGGTATATTAGTTTTAAATATATGTTACTATGTAAGCATTTGCATGAAGTATTTTGCAAATGCTTAAGTTATAACACTATTCGTAAATAAATGCTTAAATATGAATTTATGCATGTACATGCTCCTCTGTAGCTAATGTAAAATCTTTACCACTGAACCATAAAAAAATTTAAATTAAAAAATAATGTTATGACATACTAAGGGTTGAGTGTCATATGATGGTTTTTAAATATCAATATTAAATAATGTCATCTTAACCCATTAACACACTGACTAGCAAGGCCACATATGTGCATATATATATGTTACTGCTAAAGTGTGGAAATCAGTTATTCTGAAAATTAACTAGGATGATCTGTTAAAGTGTGGAAAATTGTTTCATTTCTCAAATTACTTAGGTAATCTGCATATTACCGACTAGACACCATTAAAGTGAAAATAAGATCTTTATTGGGCAACAGCAGCATTTCTGTATGCTTAAATTAACATAATGTTATTTATTTATTCTTTGATATCTAAAAAATCAAGTTAATACAATCAACAGTCAACAAATTGGTTGGTAGAATCAATCATCAATCAATTAAAAACTATAATAAAAAGATTAAAATGGTTTAAAATATTTTTACAATTAAGGAAATTAACATAATGCTAATTATTTATTTTTTTATATCTTAAGAATCAAATTAATACAGTCAAGGAGGGAGAGGGAAAGGAAATGAGAGAAACAAACTTTTAAACTTTACAGAAGCCATTAATGTGCACATTATATAGGTAAAATGCAAAAAAACTCTAAATTCTGCACTTTAACGGAGCAAAGTGGTTAATCTGCAGATTAGCTAGGTAAGGTGTTTATTGATGACTTTCAAACTTTAGCCATAACATACATATACATATAGTCTAGAATATTTTATGTGAGTGATATGTTTAAGAAAGTATAGATGTATATATATATCTAATAAATACTGACTAAAAATTTTCATTCAAGGTTTTAAATTGAATTTCTGTTCCTTGGAGATGGTATATGGAAAGTTTTTTTTATTATAAATTATTTTGAATTATTGGTTTATTGCATTGCAGCTTTAGTGCAAGTCATAGGCTTTTTAATTTACTTTTAATTACTTTTATTTTGAATTTATAATCTAACTAATAGCAGCTTTTAGTACTAATTCAGTAACAGCCTACTCTCTATGTATTATCTCCAAGAAACTTTCCTGTTTTCTTGCCAATTTAGGCTAACTTTCTTAAATAGAAAACTACACTTTACGACAACCCTTTTATTCCCATCACTTAAAATCTGCATTTCCAGACATTTGGTTTTAAAATTTTGCAGGCAAGTTAATTAATTTTAACTTACTAGTTTGATCTTTAAATTTCTAGTTAACTACTTGTTAACTAGAAACTCAAACCTTTGGACCCACCAACGGCCACACAGTAAAGGTGTTGAATGCTGGTATTTCGGTCCGACGCTTGAATCCTGTGAACGGACTGGCTGTATGAGCGTTTTCATATTTTCCCCATGTGTAACATGTATACAAGCCAATTTCCTTAGAAAGTCTTCCACGAAGGCATCCTTCCCCTTGGGCAGATAGCCCTCAAGTGCTTTTCCATAATCAAATAAACCAAACCAAGCATGTGATCTTACTACTATAAGTAAATTTAATTTAAAAAAAAAAAACACGCAACGCAATTGTTAAAGATTGTACAATAATAATATCGTTATTTAAACTTAACTACTACTTCACCTATAATTTTCGATTTATATTTTTGTTATTACTTTTCTTGTTGAATGGCAATGATTATTATTGTTATTAAGAAAAATATGCTTTTGTTTTTACATAATTTAGAGCCAAGGAGGTTAGAATAGGAGGAGGGAAGATTCAATTCAAACCATGAATTTTGTCTGCCATGTTTCTACTACTGCTGGGAGTTGTGCAAGGAAGTCATGTGATATATAGTTTATGGATACATGTGATAAACTTAATGCATGTGATATATAGTTTATGGAAACAATTATGCCTCTGTTTTTGGACATATAAGTTTAAATGGTATATCCCATCGGATATAAAAGCAGAAAGGTATGCAAATTTATATCTTTTCATAGTTATTTATTTTGCGTAAAATGTACATCTCAAAATATGTTGAAATACTTGTCAATTTTGTATGTCCTAGAATTATTAAAAGGTAAGCCAAAATACTTATCATATTTAACCATTTGCTTATTAAATTTAAAAATTAAATTTTATGTATATGTAAGGTTCAGTAAATAACACAAAGTTAAAAAAATACTTGGTTGCATATTTCCAGAAATGATAAATTATTTATAATGAATATCTTACTATACTTCTGTTCTGTTTTATGAAGAAGAATGTGTTATAAATGTTTCTAAATCAATGAAAGGAATTTGCTTCAGAATTCTATAAATTTACTGATTTATGTTTTTTCTAAAGCCTTATTATTTTGTATGTAAAATTATTAGGATATTTAGTCCCTTTTTTAAGTTTTCTTCTTAATAGTCTTTAAAACATCAATTTTTTCACTTAAATGGCCAAGCGTATATTTGAACTATAATTGAGTATAATTTATTTTTTATAAACATCTTTAGATACCTTTGTAATCTATTAGGAACTGTTGTACTGCAGTATTGTGTGTACTATTGTAATTTTGGTAAAACTGCATATTACGGGCCAGTTTTGGCACGTTTTCGAAAAGTCGCCAAATCAGTTATTTTTGCGCATTTTAGAAAATCACTAACACATCATATTGCCATATTAGATGGTTGCGAATTTGAATGTAAACATGCAAAAAATTGATCATGTAAACGTGCAAAAATATCTAAAACAGAAATTCAAGAAAAACAACGATAAAGTATTTGAAAGTTAAGGTGAAAATGCACTGCTTGGCGATGTTTTGAAAATCGGCAATTCGGCGCGTTTCTGCGAAACGTCTTTGCAATTGCAACCTTCCCGACACGCTCCGCGAAAACCTATTGTAAACAAAACATAGAATTCTAAAGCATAAATTAGTATGGAAACTGTTGTCACAAAAAGATAATAAAATAATATGCAAAACGAACATTATGATCATTAAAATATTTGTCAGTTAGGTTTAAATTAATTATTTACATTTTATGTTGTAATACTTACACATTTTATGCCGTTACATAACCTTCTCGACACGCTCCGCGAAAACGTAACCAAAATGGCATCGAAGAAAGAAGGAATTTTTTTTAAAAGGGCATTAAAATTACAAACGATACCATGTACACACCGTTCCGTTTTAACTTAAAAAAAAATCTGCGAATTGCACAATGTAGGCAACGTGCACAAATGAACAAAATAAGCTAAAATAACGAAAATAAATTACAAGAAAATGCCATGTGCACAGCGTTCCTTTTAAACTTAAAAAAATCTTCAGCGAATTGCACAATGTTGGCAATGTACACATGTTATACGGAGTTACCCATGTTGGCGCGTTTATTGCTCATTCAAAAGCAATCGCCGCCAAGCAGTAATCATATACCATTTTTAAGACAGTAGCAAAATGGAGTAAAACGTTTTAGCACGAAATTTAAGAAATTGTAATAAGCAGCAAATGAGCAATAAATGATTGGAAAGCATTTTTTGATTCGTATTTGAGCTAAAACTTAAAAAAAAAAAATGCAGAAGAAAAAGGAAGATAAAATTCAAAATTTGATCTACTGAAACATAGCAATAGTATAGTAAAAAAACAAAGTGGTTAAACAATTTTAACTACGTAATTTATAGTTTTACAATAAATTTTTATTTATAATAAACAGTAGAAACTCGCATTTGTTTATATCCACACTAAAATGTAACAATACAATGGAGATGAAAATCAAAATGGCGCGCTCATTTCAACCACATACATAATGGACACACACTTCCATTCACACAAATCTGTCGCATCTTTCCTTTCAACTAATTTCATACTATTTTTACACTTAGGACATTCATACATATTCGCAATCAAACCATAATTCATGCACCACTCTTATCACACATCTTTAGCTCTTATCTTGCAACCGAATCAAATAAGTAAAATCTACAGGTTCAACTCTTTAGACGCCAGCCATTTTGCTCACACAATCTACTAAAAGCACAGTGAAATGACGAAAATTCAAAAAGCCCGTTAAAATACTATAAACTATAACCTTAAACCCTAATGATTTTTATGACGCCAAGAGGGTACCAGATTTGGCGGGATTTCGCTTCATTTGGCGACTGGCCCCTAATCTGCAGTCTAGCCGTAATTTTAATAAAAATGGGCATGATTTTTTTCGCTGTTGCATTTTTTATTCAATATCAGGTGGACATTTTCCCATTACATGTAGAAATTTTCTGATCAGGAAAGCATTAGAAATAAGTTAGAATAAAATTTAAATAAGTTTTTAATTTTTTTAATGGAACTTGGAGATGCACTGAGCTGAGCAGCCATCTAAATCCACCATCCCTTAATTAGCTGTCGCTTTTGACATGTAACATGCAAATCTATTTGTTGTTTATTTTTATCTCTATTTGTTTAGCATTTTAGATTTTTTGATTCCATGAAGTTATTTCATTTAATGTAGCTGAATCAAATTTGACACTTTTCTCAAGTTTCCACAAAAACAATCTTCTCTCCCCCCCAAAAAAAACTTCTAAAAATTGATAAATGGATAAAAGTTAAAATGTGTTTTTGGTGAAAATGCGCTTTAGCCCACTGCTTGGCGATGTTTTGAAAATCGCCCATTCGGCGCGTTTCTGCGAAACGTCTTTGCAATTGCAACCTTCCCGACACGCTCCGCGAAAACCTATTGTAAACAAAACATAGAATTCTAAAGCATAAATTAGTATGGAAACTGTTGCCACAAAAAGGTAATAAAATAATATGCAAAACGAACATTATAACCATTAAAATATTTGTCAGTTAGGTTTAAATTAATTATTTACATTTTATGTTGTAATACTTACACATTTTATGCCGTTACATAACCTTCTCGACACGCTCCGCGAAAACGTAACCAAAATGGCATCGAAGAAAGAAGGAATTTTTTTTAAAAGGGCATTAAAATTACAAACGATACCATGTACACACCGTTCCGTTTTAACTTAAAAAAAAATCTGCGAATTGCACAATGTAGGCAACGTACACAAATGAACAAAATAAGCTAAAATAACGAAAATAAATTACAAGAAAATGCCATGTGCACAGCGTTCCTTTTAAACTTGAAAAAACTTCAGCGAATTGCACAATGTAGGGCAACGTACACATGTTATACGGAGTTACCCATGTTGGCGCGTTTATTGCTCATTCAAAAACAATCGCCGCCAAGCAGTGGACTAAAGCGCATTCCAACCGTGTTTTTTAATTGAAATTAAGAATTATTTAAATTTTTAAAGTATGCCAATAAATGCTTTAAAACAACTAAAAAAATTAAATACTATTTGCATCAAGTACCAGTCTCCTGAAATTGGCTATCTCAACAAGTCCTATAGCCAATAAAAATATATATGAATTTCTCTTTTAGTAGTGTATTACAGTTTAAAGCTGAAGTATTAAGCATACTAAAAGAAATTAACTGTCTTTTCTATCTCTCTTAAACATTTGTATATAAAATGATTCTTTAATAAATTATGATAACATTATGAATAAATCAGAAATATCACTTCTTAAAGGAAAAATTGGAAAATACACCCAACAGGTTGCTAATAAAACCGTAAACAAATCCTTGAAATTTGTAAAAACATGATTTTTAAAGGCTTTAATGTTATACATGTGCATTTAGATTTCAAACTATTTCTTAATAATTTTCTGTACATAGTAAATTATGGATATCATCTTTATTACTTTAAAACAAAAATTTAACAATAGTGAAGCATTTCATTGTAAATTTAACATATTTTTACTGAAAAATACATGCATGGAACAGCTTAGAAACATATACGTTTCATTGCCGTAATGCACTGTTTTGACAGAACAAACGTGGATGCCACATGTTTGGTAGGGTTTCATTCCCCGATAGTAGAGGAAACTGCGAACCCTCCCTCCTTATTTACTTTTATTTTATTTTTTCTTAACCTTCTTATTTACTGCTAACCTCCTTATTTAGAACGCAGTGTTCTCAGATTTTTTGATGTTGTTTATGTTAGCAATGCTAATTTAAGGCTGCATTTTAACTTAATAAATAGTTGTTAATTTTTAAAGTTATCGTATTCAGGAGAACTTGTAGTTTATTTGAGTGGTTTAAAAGGCGTCCATAACGTTTTGTTTGCCGTTGCTTTTTTACATTTTCTTGCGTTATGCATCAGAACATTACTTCTGATTCAAAACAATGTTTCAGGCAATAAAAGGATTTAAGAAAGTTGTATGTCGCCGAAGAAATTGGTGCGACATTGCGTCAAAAGATCACAATAATGGAACTGAAAAAAATTATTTTTCAGAGTAATCAGTATTTGGAAGGTCCATAGTTCGTTACAGATTTTTTGGTAACAACTGTTAGTGAATGGAGACAAAAAAAAAAAGAGAGACGAAAACAAATAGAGCATGAAGAAAAGCTAAAACAAATAGAATATGAAGAATGAGAAACAATAAGAACACGAACTGGAATTGGCACGAATTCATGCGAAACTGCCAACGGCAGGTGAGTCGGATCTAAAAAGAAGTTTAATTTGTTGACATTAAATACAGTCCTTAATGCCTTTTGCTGTCAGTTCCATACACCAAAGCAGTTGATAATCTCAAAACTCAGTTTGGAAGAGATGAACTTTTAGTACAGGTTTATGTTAGAGAGTTGTTAATACTGATAATTTCGTTTCTAAAACATGAAAAAATTTCGATGATGTCTCTGCATGATAAACTCGAAACATACCTTAGAGCATGGGTGTTCTTAGGGCTAGGCCAAGTAGGTGGTCGCCTAAGCCCACCTTTTCTTTAGTTGTCGGAGCCCTAGGACACACAAGCGTCTCTCAGTGGGAGGGCAGATAATAATGTGCCTGCCAGGGCATTGGTGCACAGCGCATCCTTCATCTATAAATAGTTGAAGCAAGATGCATCTAAAACCATTTCACAAAGCAGTATTTCTGTGCGTGGTTCGTTTGGTGAGGTCGTCTCCATCTGTATTCTTTGCTGTATGCGCATTCAGAGTTGTATAACTGTAAGTGATTAGTTATCACTGATTTACAGACAACTCGATTTTGATTTTGTCCTCGGTTCCTTCCTGTTATAAAAATGAAATGAACATATCAGTTTCATGTTGCTAAACATAAGCAAAAACCCAATAAAGAAGCTTGCAGGAAGGAGCTTTGTAGAACTATGTCACTAGACGTACAGATGAAGCAGGTTCTAGCCACGCCACTGCTACTCTTGCTGCCGGTAGCTCATCAAAATCAAAAGCAATGATGATAGTAAATGATGCTTTTGTTGACTGACGATTACCCGCTATTCTCAATGAACAAGTGGATCGCTGCTTTTTCAAATGGCCCAGACATTCCTTTCACCATCAATGGCGAAGAGCTGATTTACTTTGGGCTTTGTAATTGATTGCGAAGTCTCGGTACTTTGTTTGTTTTATTCGGAATGGAGGTAAGGTTGTATATGGAAAATCTTCCAGAATGGGAAAGGGCCTACCTTCATATTTCTTTTTCTTGCTGAATACGAGATTGGACGGAATGCGAGTAAATCTCTTATCAATTATTTTCATTATTCAAATGAATTCATCGTGAGAACTTCTCCGAGCTCAGAGAGTCAGGAAAAGTCTCAATAAACAGAAACCTGCTCATATAGCTGATATAAGAAGCATTGAAATGCTTAGTTCAGTTCTCTTGTTAATGAAAAACAGCAATTGTGCATGTAATGAGTATAAAAAATAATAAAAATTTATATATGTCTGTATTGTTGGCTAAGTAATAATAATGCATGTTTATAAAATAGATATGAGAATCTACTGATTGTATATGTACGATTTAAGTAATAGTACCTGGATTATGTAAACCTCACCTTTTTTCTTCATACCTCTAATTGCTATGGACCATCATTTTACTGTATCCCTGTACTATATGTCTGTATTTGTGTATGAATATATGTAAAGTTAATTATCATTTTCTATCATGCATTTTTTGTGTAATCTTTTCATATTACTTACATATATGGATTCGGGCTACTAGTATTTGCAATATCTTGCCATGTGATATCCCATTTCACCAGCTCGACAGCCTCTGGGCCTAAGCTAATTAACAGCTCATTAACTTCCTAGTTCATCTTTTGCTCATATCGTTTAGTTTTTAATGCGCAATTGAGCATATTAAATTTAAGCTTTAACTCTTAATGTATATAAAAAAAATTATATCCTTAATTGATAGGTTAATCATGTATCAATTTTCGAAGCTACTAACTTATTCTACAAGGGGCCTAGGCTCAGGTACCCTGGTGCAGCAAATATCATTCCATGGGGAGTAGTAATAATTACATATGCTAGAACACAGGAAAAGAATCACTGAATTTTTATTTATTTGAATGACCAGTAATTTTTTTTCGTATTATACTCATAGAGTTACATCTTTTTTAATATATTGTGTACTAATTGTGTAGGCATATATATATATATATATATACACAAATAAATGGGCATTAAAACTAAGGTTGATTTAGTAAAAACATTAAATATAGTATAATTTGTTATTATAAACATTATAATACTACACTACATAAGCACTTTCGTATATGTAATATCACCTTAGACAGATGCCAACTGAACTCTTGGAATATCTATAATGTTCTGCAACAGTGTTGTTTCATATACAATGATCAAAGAAATACAGCTTTAAAATTTTGCTCCAAGCAGCAAAGATGTGTGTCCTAAATTTTGTATTAAACAGCACTAACTTATGTTCGGTGAAAAGAAACTCATAAATTCTGCATTGGCTAGGATTTCCAGTTAAAAAAAAATCATGTTTTCCATTTCTCTGCATCGAAAAATTATACCAGGGGGTGGTGGCACCACTTCACTTGGCATTTGAATTTTAGCAAGTGAAGAGGCATTTAATGCTTTATATCAATAAAAATCTGACAGTTTTGACACTTCATCCTAATTTTAATCTCTCTTTATTGTTAGCTTTTAAGAAATTTGCTTCTTATTTGCATTTTGTTCTCTTTCTGTTATGGATTTGGTTTTTATCATTTAAGCATACTCTCCAATTTCTTTCAGTTGCCTGTCATGTAGACACCTGTTTCTTTTTCATTCTTGCCGCAGTCATGTTTAATATTAAGATCTGTAGTGCTTCAAGTTTACTAATATTTTGTTGATTCGTGTTTATTATCGATTTCTTTAGAAATTATAATCCTGCTTTATTGTTAAGATTTATCCATTGTTTACATCAGGTAATTAGTAATAAAAAGAACTATATATTTTCATCATTTTCTGTACATTTTAATCATACAATTATTTCTGTATCTAAATAGATTTGGATTTATTGAATTGAACTTTTGTTACACCCAATTATCCCTCAAGTATGCGTGTATGCCGTGCTGAATGCATTATTTTCAGATTCAACATATATACACAGAGAACGTTACCACGACAATAAAAGTGGTAATTTAGCAACATAAATAACACTGGCATGAAATATCACCTCCCTAAGACAACCACGTGCATAGAAAATTTTTTGTAGCAGCTGTGTCTGGCTATCTTACGGAGGGTTCATTGTATTTTGTGATACTGATACAATTTAAACTTACTAATATGAGTATTCAGCTGTTTTTCTTTGTTAGTTCAAACAAGCCATGTTACTGATCAAAAAGCAATATCTTATAATTGTTACTTACATTATTAAAAATTTCAAAATGGCTTTTGGAAATTTTCCTCCTTACATAATGATTTGCAGTTTTGTAAAAAAGCTTTCACAAGGTTGCCCTTCTTACTATGGGCAAGTATTGAATTTTGTTTCCAGAACGATTTCCGGTAAATTTGTTTAGTGTTAAAAATCATTTCTATTGTATATATACATCTTTTTACAGTTTTTAAATTACTTCAGAAATTCCTTTTCTCATGCCATGAGCATGTGTAAAATAAGCTTATTTCCTTGTATTATTATTATTGTACATTGTATGTATTCAGAAGAAGCCTTTTTTTAACAATGGATTCAAACTTATGCTGTATCTTTCAGTTAATTAGAAAATAATTTTGGATAATAAATGTATTATAAAAGTATATTATTAAAATGATATTTTTAACCCCTTCGCGCCGATTGTCACGTCTACGTGCCAGCAACGAACACACTCACTTCCCGGCCGACACGCAGGCGTGCCAGAGCGTTTTCCCTTTTGGTCCCGACTGTCACGTATTTGTGCCAGTGTCCTGGAACGTTTTAAAAACTATAATTTCTGCCATAAGATGGCACTGTATGTCCATATGGTTTCAGATACATGTACATTAGACCTTCTACTCGAAATGAGAGAAGCATGACTCACATACACGTGTTTTTGATTATATAAACAAAAGGGGAAATAAATGTTTCCGAATCGCATGGTTTATGACGTCTCTTTAAATTCGCACGTGGTAGTTGTTTATTGTAAGTAGAGAAGTTTTATTTTCGCTAAAG